>JANIJG010000867.1:2387-13939 GCA_024611175.1 Megaceryle torquata | reverse complement strand
GCCCCTTCCCCAGCTCCGTTGCCCTTCTCTGGCCACGCTCCAGCCCCTCCAGGTCCTGCTGGGAGTGAGGGGCCCAAAACTATCTCTGTGTAAACTGTGTGTAAATGCTCCTAGCCCTGCTGGAGTTAACAATGCTACAAATTACCCTCCGTAACTTGAAGTGTAGTTAAGTTTTATAACATAATTTATCACCGAGCGTTTTACTCACCTCATCAATACTACACACAACACTGGAGTAAGAACCAAGCAGTTGAAACAATCTGCCTGGGGCCAAATGACTGAGCTGACCAGAGAAGCACTTTCTTCACCCGAGCAGAGGGCTGCGTGCGTGTGCGCACGCGCTCACCCCGTATTCACCCACATTCCTTCGTGTGTCGGTGGTGGTAACAATAGCAATAATTGTCCTCTCTTTTTACACCGCAGGTACACTCCCTGCAGCTACAGAGGCGTAGAAGACAGACTACCTCACGGCAGCATGTCGCGACTGACCGATCATTCCAGGCACAGCAGCTCTCACCGGCTTAACGAACAGTCGCGGCACAGCAGCGTCAGGGATCTCAGCGGCAACCCAATGACCCACATCACGCACGGGACCAGCATGAACCGCGTGATCGAAGAGGACGGCACCAGCGCTTGAGCCGCTGGCTCGAGGGAAGGGAGCGGTTGACGCGGTGGCACGGCTGGCGGTCCCCTCCTCGGCCACGCGACAGCGCTCGGTATGATCGAGCCTCTCGTCGGGTGCTGATTTTGTGCGTCAGGAAATGGAAATTGGCTTCTTCTCCGTGTCGGAGCCGGCGTTCGTGTACTTGCGTCAAAGCGAGAGCGTTCCGCAATCGGGAGTTATTTGAGTAAAAAGCTGGTTGCCTCATTGGAACCTCTCTAGGTAATTATTTATTTGATAACTCTTACTCATCAGACACCACTGCTGAATTTCTTGTTCTTTGCTGGGGAAAAAAAAAATCCACCCCCGTCCCTCCGCTGGCTCTGCGTGTCAGTAGGTGTCACTCTCAGACCCACTGGCAGCATCACGCTGGGGTTTGGGTTTTTTTCCCTGTAAGGTGTAAGGGAACTCTGGAATATTGAAGGGATTCCTCCTCTTTGATTAGATCCCAAAGATGCTCACGGCCATTGAGCACAGGGGGAGGGGACACACGTCAAACGCTGTCTGCAGGACCTTGGTGCGCCTCGGTGGGCGCTTTTTAACCCTTAACGCTGGAAATGCCACACTCTGGAGAAAGAAAAGAAATCAAGAAATCCTTTTATCCATCAAGGAAACTCTGGTGCTGATCCCACCAGCTCTTAGCAGAGCTGTTGAGGCTCAGTTGCTGGGGTGGGGTGGGAGGGGGGGGGAGGGACTGGCAAGGCAGAGCCAATTTTTTATAACTTGTCTCATCCTTGCTTTTTTTCTTTTTACAAAAGACTTATTTAAATTTTCTACTTGTTTACAATTTCTGTAGGAAGAGATCGATTTTAAAACCAGTTATCTAGATAATATTCAGCCACTTATTTTTTAGATTAATGTACAAAAAGCTGAGATTGCCTGTTCCTGATCTATTTAAATAATAATATAATAGCAAAGCTGAATTTGTTGCCCCAGCTGGAATGTACAACCTTTTCCTTACAAACAGAACAAAGCCTGTTTACAAAACCTTGTAACCCGGAAGGCTGAGGCCGAAACGGCCGGGGGGAGTTCGGTCAGGGCTGGCTCACCTTCCTCGTGGTACCGTGGCTGGTTCTGGGGAGGATTCTCTTTGTGCTGAGCAGGGATTTGGAAACGGCTGGGAGGAATCGAGGCAGGAGCTGCCCGCAGCGGGGGAAAGAGTCAGATGCCGGAGCCAGAAACCTGCAGCCTTGCTCTCTTGAGGAGGAGGAGACGGGAATCCACCGTGAAGTGCGGGCTCCTTCCTCGCCTTACCGCTCCACCTCAACTGTGGGTTATTTTCCTTTCGTTCCCTGCTACAGATTCACGCTGGAGAATTCTCAGTTTGGGCTGGTTTGTTTGCGTGTAAATAATCTGTCGGGGTGCAGCGCGTCTTCGGTGACACTGCAGGCGAACACGTCTTGGATGGGGTGGTAGATCTTCTGAAGCATCTACTGTAAGATTCCCTCAGCGTGAAGAAACATTGATTGCATTTAAACCTACCTCAGTAATTACCACAGATCGTGGCTGGGAAATGAATCCTTATTTTTGCATTGTCTTTACATAATTCCCTTTTTGACCCGTGCGAGGCGTGTTGAAAAGCTGTCGTACACGCTCCCATGGCACAACCCCAAGGGCAGGAGTAGGGCAACGGCTCCTGGGAGTTGCAGCATCTTAGAAATGCAGTTACTCGTCTCTCTTGTTTCCACCAGGCTTTTTGCTCCAAAGGAGAAGCACAAACCAAACACCCCCCGGAATAACAAAGCTTAGTAACAGCTCCGCGCTCCATTTATTGCAAATCCAGGGAGGGAGGTGGCGGCAGCGCCCGCCCCAGGGCAGAGTGGACTCCGCTTTGGTTTGCTGGCCAAACAGCCCCAGGGGATGTCCAGGGACAAGCAGATCCCCTCTGTCAAAGCAGATGGGCTCAAAGAGTCTTTTGAGTGGCTTCAACTGGCCAAACTGCAATTCCCCGTGAGCCACAGGGGTGCAACCCTTTTTTATTTTCCGATTCAGCTTCTCCTAAACAATTTGCTGCCTCAAAAGGGGGAATCTGGGTCTGAAAAAGAAGCTGGGAAGCTGAGTTTTCCCAAGCGCTGTAACTGAACTAAATAAGCTCGAGTGTTTATCTTGGATCTTCTTGGCTCCGTTTCCAGGACTTCTTCTGAAAACTGTAGCGATGCTTTGACTTGTTTAGAGTCAGGGAGGGGAATGATGATGGTGGTTTGAAGTAGATCCTGCTGGAAATTGTGTTCATTTGTGAGGCTGAGTCCCCGCGGTGTTTCCGGAGGGGAATATCTAAGCTGTTCTTGCCTGTGTGTCCTGTGCACGAGGGACAGACTCACCCCTGAGCGGTGACTAAAATGCAAACCTTGAGTTCTGGCTGGGTTTTCTGCTCCCACCCCCACCCCTGTAATCCCAAACCCTCCCTTCTCTCTTCAGCACCTGAGTTAGCACACGCTCGCTCTCTGCATTCCTTCCTGGGATTTCAAAGTCCTTTCCAGTGGCTGTTTCGGGTTTCATGTGTGAGATTGTTGCCCCAGCCCTGATGCAAACCCCCAGCCGGGGCATTCAGCGGGGGCTTCAGCTCCCAACTCATCACACGTGGGGGCTCAGAAGCGTGTCCAAGGTCAAATGCAGCCCAGCTGCCACCTCTGGCAGGGGTACCTGGGTGCGTTGTTGGGGTGCTTTCCTGTCTGGCACCCCATGCTAACCAGCGAGAGCCCTGGCGCCTGGTTTCTGGGACCGGTGCCAATCCTTAAATTCCCCCGGAGCTTAAACCCCCACCCAGGTTCTGCAGTCGCTGGAACACTCGGGTTGCTCTGGGCTGGGGCTGACGTACCCGAACACGCGCTCCTGGGGATTTACCAGCAGCCCTTTGTCCCTCTCCAGCAGGCGCCTGCCGCTAAAATCCTGACCCCCTCCTCTGAAGCAGGCAGAGAAGTTGTACATAGCCCAGCTCCTCCCGCTCGTCCCAGCAGCAGGTTAATGTTTCTCCGTCCTACGCATAACAACGACTGAAGCCCCAAAATGCTGCTTTGCAAGATCGTGATATCAAAGCTTCCTCCAAACCCCCTGCGGCTTCTTATTCCCAGTATTCCCAGGGAACTGAATCTCCCGCTTTATCCCTTGGCAGGGAGCAACGTGGCACGGCTCTCATTGCTCCGAGACCTTTGCTGCCCTGTCTGGGGTAGGCGAGCGCTCGGCTGCGGCTGGTTAAACACAAGATGTTGGTTCAATTGCCACCAGCAACAGATTCCCCTGAGTTTGTGATGTTCCTTCTTCCTTACTCCCTTTGTAGCTCTTGTCCTGCTTTGAAAATATCGCAAACTGGCCTTGCAGTGGCGTTGCATGGAGAGGGCTGTTTGGATCCCGTTGCATCGGGACCGCTCGGCTTTTTTTAAGCCTGAAAAAAAAAATAAATCCAACAGTAGCAAAACTCCACATTCAGCTGTAAATTTATTGGTCTGCTCTCAAGTGCTCTCTTTTCTTAGTGCTTAGACCTGAATTTTGCCTATGGAAGCTTTAGATCTAAACTGCACCTGAGGTCAGTGGGGAGCACAGGGCTGCCCTGGGAGGCTCTGGCTGAAATCCAGCCGCAGCCAAATGAAGCGGCGCTGCCAAGTCCTTCCAGCAAGGAGGGGAGGGGAAAACCCCTTGGGAAGAGCCAGGGGGACCTGGAGAAGAGCCGGGCGAGTCGGGGCCAGCCCTTAGAGCGATTCCCACCCTTCTAGAGGAGCCAACCCCTCAGCCCAGCTCCGGGGGACCCCCAAAATAAAGATGGGGGGGTGGGGCAGCCTGAGAGTGGGGGGTGCAGAGCGAAGCAGCCCCGGCGAGATTCCCCTCGAACAGCAGAATGTCAAATCGAATGTGATGTTTCACCCCTACCCCACTGTACCCAGTTTGTAACCGGGTCGGGATCTCCCCTCACCCGAGGGGGGATGTTTTAGGCGGTTCTTGCCTGTCGGGTCCGTGCACCGGGGAAGTTGGCCCACTCAGCGCCGCCGCCTCTTCCCTGGGCGCTCGTGTTCGTCTGGTGATTTCACCCCGTTCCGAGGGAGAGAGGGAGACGCTCTCGTGTTCGTGAGACCTGTCCGTGGAGGGTGCGCGTGGCTGCTAGCACGGGGTAGTCCCCGAGCGTAGCTGCCTCCACTTGCACTCGGCTCTCGGTCGGCGCCTTTACAGTAGTCCTGTGTCGGTTTTGTAACGTTTAATTTTTTAGCACTTTAACTCGTGACTGTACAAACTGGTTATATTGTAGTAGGTGTACATTTTCATTTTAGACCTTTCAAAGTTTTTAATAAAACAATGGAAAAATCTGAGTTTCTTTGTCAACGGACTTTCAAACCCTCTGTGACGTGCGTAACTACACCCACCCCACCACCACCCCCCCTTTAAAAACCCAGCCCAGGGGCAGCTACAATTCAATGTTTGAATTTTACTCCAGCGCTCTGAATTTGAAGCAAGACTTTCAAGACTTTTGCCCCAACATCTGTACTCGTGGACGCCGGGCAATCCATCCAGCACACACAAGGCTCTCCACAGACTGAGCTCTGGTTCGTTCCAGCCTTTTATGAGCAACAGACCCCTCAAACCACCGGTGTTTCACGAGCAAAGAGGCGAGTGAGCCAACGTGACTGCGCTCAGGAGCGGCAATCCTGGGAAGCTCTGGCAGTTTGTGCTGGGTTTTTATTCCCAAATCAAAGCTGACAAGAGGATGAGTTAACGGATTTTGAAGTAGCTGCCTGGCATTCAGGAGGGTACGCGGTGATTTCACCTTGGGAAGCTGTACTCTCAGTCTCCTGTGGCTGGTGATGAAATAACTGGTTTTCATAATCACAGGTGGTGCTGGTTTAGCACAGGGTGCTGGGCTGGGTCTCATTAAGATAAATAAATAACGCTGTTCAAGGGATGAAAGTTCAGGAGCTGCTGGTTCAGACACAGGTGCTGCTGGGTGATGTGAAACCTACACCCCCCTGCCCTGCACAGCAGCCTGGGCTGAGCAGCCCCGTCCTGAAACATCGGCCTCCTTGGGCATCCTGTGACGGCAGCACCCAAAGAGCCCCTCGGAGCGGTGGCAGCCAGCTGCAGAAAACTCCTCCTAGGGTGAAAAACAAGGTAGGGCTGTGGCTACTGAGTCCTGGGGGCTTATGGAGTGGGGTGGGGACACTTAAAAGGCATCTGCTTGTCCTGCCTTAATGCACCATGGCAGGGCGGGCAGAAGGGACAATATCCCTTCTCCATCTTCTCGGGATTTAAAGCGGCTCTGAAGTTCAGCAGCTGAAGAAATGATCAGCCCCAGCCTCTTGGGGATTTCTCACCACAGCTAAAACCATTGGGGTTGAGGAATTGGAGCTCCCATCATTTATCTCACTGCTTTCACCCAGGTCCCAGCAGTGTTAATGCAGAGGACGAGGGGCTGGGGAGATGAGAGTCGCTCGGAGCGCGCTTAGAGCTCGCTCGGAGTGCGCTCAGCCCCCGGGACGCTCAGAAAGCAATTTGAAAGATGGTTTGAATGACCTGCAGGCAAGGAAGACAGGAAGAGTGTGAAATCAGAAAGAGCAGCTGGGAGAGGGGACGAAGCTGGAGCTGGAGGCAGAGGGCAGCCCAGGGCAGCCCAGAGCCCCGCTCCTCCCCAGGCTGAGGTGAAAGGCAGCGAAGTTTAATCACTGGCACATTCCCGATGCCCCTTGAGATGCCGTTTGCTGGTTTGGGTCCAGGTTTGCCCCTCAGCCCTGCTGACTCATGCCCTCATTGTGATTTCATCACCCCTTCAAAGGGGGAATAGCATCCGGCCATGCACGAATCCTAAGGAAAAAATCTCCCAGAAATCCCTTATAAGAAAAGACTGAAATAAAATAGGTGGAAATAGAAGGATCTTCTAAAAAAAGCCATTTTCTTTAGGTGCTATCACCTGCTCGAGGCTGCTCCAGCACAGCAGGACAAAGCTGCTGACCCTTTAGCATGACCGTGTGCTGGGACCCACGTTTCCAACGTGCTTTGCTACCGGTCCAACTGGTTTTTGTGACAATACTCCAAGCACATCTGGTTGATATTCAGTCTCCGGTTTCTATGCCTGTGCGCCTTCGCCGCCTGTTCCCAACACCCACATCCTGCTCCTGTGGTCCCACCACCATCTCCTGCTCCCGCTCTATCCCACGGGGACATTTCCAAGGGGGTTTTGCTCAGGGAAAGACGTTTTCTTCTCACTCATCACTTCGCTTTGGTCCCACCACGCACCGAGACCCTTCGCTTCGTGCCCCCGTTTATAACGTCGCTTCCGTAATTTCTCCTGAAGCTCTTGGATGTGTTTCCAAGGGACTGTCTCTGCTCATGGCTGGCTTAAAAAAGTTTCCTGGGTGTCCAGAATGTCTCCCGAGGAAGCAGCTGCAAGGACTGTTCGGCATGTCGGAGGTATGATGTGTAAATATAAAGAAAACACTAAAAATATAGTTGGAAATACATAAAATGGAGTAAATATGCCCCAAACCCAAGCACCTCACACAGCCCTATACACCAGTATATCCATCTATCCAACACGCACAAGAGTCACATGGAGGCCAAAGGCAGCACCCAGCAGGGACTCAGAGCTCAACCACCATGTCTGCCCCACGTGAGGCCTGGAGGTTCTGTGGCTGCTTTAATTCTGCATTTCTAGCTCCCAGGAGTAGGCTGGTTTCTTCTTTTTATTGCCCTCAGTCCTCTGTCTTGGTGAGGCACTGGCACAGGTTGCCCAGGGAGGTGGTGGAAGCCCCATCCTTGGAGGTTTTTAAGACCAGGCTGGATGGGGCTCTGAGCAACCTGCTCTAGTGGGAGGTGTCCCTGCCATTGGCAGGGGGGTTGGAACCAGATGAGCTTTAAGGTCCCTTCCAACCCTGACAATTCTATGATTCTCCATCATTTTTTGGTTTTTTAGGGTTCAGGGTTTGGTTACTGTCCTATGGGGGTTATGTTGGTTTCATCAGAAAAATGACAATGGTTTTGCCCTCCTCAGCTCCCAGGGCAGGGGCTGCAGGCAGCAGCTGATGGATACTTTTTATTTCACATTGATCTGTACAAGCAACAAGAGGAGGAGGAGGGTGAAGGCTCCTCTCCAGTGCTCACCAGGCTTTGCAGCCCTGCTGAAAACAATGGGATTCAGGTACATCTTTGACCATCAGAGCTTCAGACAGCGATTTTATTTCTTACTGGCTTGTCTTGGCATCTGCAAAACATCCTTTATTTTCTTCAAATCCATCTCATTTGGTGCAGACGTATCCTCGGCTGCTTCTCCTGTTTTTTTGGTGCAGAGGGTTCCTGCTTTTGGGAGAACGTGCCGCAAAAATCCCTTAAGGCCTTGAATTGCAACATAATCCAGCTACAAATCCCACCTGGAATCTGTCAGAAGCGACGAGCCCTGACATACCTCTGCCGAGCTCCCGTGATGCCTTCAAAGAACCTCTGATCTCCTCCATGGAAACGCTGCCGCCAGATAAGGCTCAGCCCCTGCCAAAAGACACAAAACATCTGCTTGGCTGAAGAAGGTGGGGGGAAACCAGCTCCTCGTGCTGGTTCTCCCTTGCGTGGGGGAGTTTGGGGCCTTCATGGTGGCCCCCAAAGCCTGAGGATGAGGTGCTGCCAAGCCCTTGGGGATGGTGGCACTGATGCATGGAGAGAGAGGGGCCAGTGATGTGCCAGCTCATGGAAGAGTAATAAAATCTGGGACTAACTGAGCATTTGGACCCCATTGAAAACAAGAAGTCATCTTTATATGTCAGATCTTTTTTTCCACTTGAAATGCTTCTCCCCAGATCATAAAATCATAGAATACCACATTGGAAAGAACCACAAGGACCATCTGGTCCAACCGTTCTTGGGAAAAGCAGTTTTGAAACACCTCTTTGTCCAGAAAAGCTGGTGGAGCTCTCTTGGAGGATCCAAACTTGGTGGCAGCCCAGCAAAATGTGACCTCCCCCATAGTGCTGCGTGGGCACGGCTCAGTAGGTGAAGGGTTAAGGCCGGTCTCTGGGTGCCTTTAAATGTGAGCAAAGTCCCCGAATCCTGCCAAACCTCGTTAGCCCATGAGCGGGGTGAAGGGCAACAGCATTAATTGGAGTGACGGCCTCGCCGCGGCGGCCTCTGGAGCCGTGATAAATTAGCAGCGGCGCAACGAGGAGGTGCTGAGCTCTGCTGCCGTTAACAGGTGCTGGGTCACCCCCAGCCCCACCCCCTCCAAACCCCCTGTCACTCAGTCTGAGTGACCCTTTCGACCTGTCCCAGAGGGAATTTCTCCCTCCAGCTGCCAGGGAGAGGTTTTGGTCCAGCACCAGGAACTGCAGCAGCAGCCTGGTCATGGGGTACTGGGCTCCCATCCCGCACGCCGGGAGCATTCAGCAGGGCTGGGAGGTGCTGCAGGCTGTGGGATTAGGAGCATTGGGATAAACTGGGGCAGAAAACACAGAGCAGCTGGTGCTGGAAAAGCTGCGACTGGTGCAGGACTGAGAGATCTGTATTTTTCCTTAAAGCCCAGGAGAGAGGAGCCCTGCGGCCGCGGCAGCACCAGCGGCTGTCACGGGGCCATCTCCCTCTCGAGCAGCAGTAAATCCAAGTCCCGGTGCTGCCCCTGCCCCAAACCCTCTGGGGCTTTGGATTCATCAGATTAGTGGGGTCAGGCAAGGAGCTGCACCATCCCACAAGCTCATGTACTGGGGCTGAGGCCGGGCCTGACACAGCTCCTGGCGTCAGTTGAGCCCCTGTCCTCATCCTCCTCTGCTCCCACCGTAAGTAGAGCTCCTTGTAAAACATTTGCCCCGTTCTGTGCCCTGTTTCCCCAAGGATGGACCATCCTCAAAGGCCTTTCCTCTCTCCTGGGACAGCAGGGAATTGGGAGCTCTTGGAGTAACCTGGGTTCAGGGAGGTTGCTTTGTTGTGTGGGGATGGAGGGAACCTCCTTGGGGAGGGATGGATGCTCATAGGATGGGGGGATGCTCATGGGTGTGGAGAGGAATTGTGGATGGGGGGATCATAGAATCCTAGCATCATCTAGGTTGAAAAAGACCTTCAAGATCATCGAGTCCAACCCTACTCTACATGCCCACTGCAGAACTGTGTGCTCACGGGGAGGGAGGGGTGCTTGTGGGCACGGAGGGGTATTTGTGTGGAGGAACTGATGCTCATGGCAATAGAGGGATGCTCCCAAGGACGGGGGTGGCTGCTCATAGCAAGGAGAGTGGGACCCTGAGAGAGCTCGAGATCTTTCCTGTGTGAAGAAAATGAGCCCAGGCTCGCAAAGCTGTTGAGTGGTGTAAATAGCTTTGTAGGACCAAACCAGGCAGGTTACAGGACAATGTTATGGAAGAAGGTGCAGTGTGACTCCTGTGCAAGGTCCTGAGCACGGGCTATGTCCCGCACCACGCCTCGCGGTAGGGATGATGAACCCACAGGACCCACAGCAGCTTTTCCACCCAAACCCCAGGACGGAAACCCCTCGGTCACCCTGGGAAAGGAAACGCTGCGGGGAAACGCGAGGTCTCATCCTGTCGAGACTGAGCACCAGGCTGGGCAGGATCTGCCCGGGTGGGGAAACCCCTGGGGCCAGGAGGGCTGCGGGGAATGGTCCCCCCAAAAGCAGCGTCCTCAGAGGCCAGCCGGGATTTTTGACGCAATAGTGCCACCCTGCGCAAGCCCTGGGCGGGGACAAGTGGCACCGGTGGCCCGAGTGGCTTTGGCTGGGACACAGAAGGGTGACAGGTAGGGCGGGGACCATCGCCACAGCGGGGTGGTGGCGCTGGAGGGGTCAAAGAACCCCGGGGTGGGAGACGCGGCCACGGGCAGGGCAGCAGCGGGGGAGGGGTGACCGCTGGGTCCCCGCGGGAATCGCTGGATCCCTTGGCAGTTGGGATCCCGCGGGGGTCCAAAATGCCTCTGGTTTGCAGGAACACCAGGAAAGCTGGAGAAATAGGAAATAAGCAGAAATCACATCAAAGCTGGTGCTTCCTCCAAGCGTGATGGGGAGTTTGATGCTGCTTTGTGCTCTGCTCGCTCTCTGCTGGTGGCCAGCACTGGTGAGCAGCTCCTGGACCACGCAGACCCTTCTCTGCTCCGTGTCCTGCCCTGGAGGGACGTGTGGGACTGGGGGGGATGTGGGAATAACCCACCTCTCACCCTGCGAGGTGAGTCCTGTGTCCTCAGCCCTTCCCTGAGGCCCAGGAAGGGCCAGCAGCACCTGGGAAAAACCTCATGTGGGCTGTGTGGGATTATTTTGTGGTCACACTGGATTTGCGTGGTCTACAGGAGGGTTTGGGGGTAAGGATTTGTTTTGTGCACCCCCAACACTCCAGGCACCCGAGGGTGCCTCTGGGTGCAGCTCAGCTCGTGCAAGGTGAACACCCTGGAGGAGGGAGCAGGACAATGTCCCTGGTTTCAGCTCCCAGAACATTTTGCACCATCACGACCCAAGTCCCTCAGAGACCATATATCCCAGATACCATTTTAGGGCATAAAACTGGGACAAGAAGGGTTTGGACAGGAACCCTCTGCTCCTGAGCATCTTTATGGTCTGGTTTTGCTATTTTAGTACCCCCCAAGTGTGCAAATATATATGGACACGTGCAAATGTGGCCAAGCACCACATACAGTCCCAACAAGGCTATTGGGAGAGCATCCCTATAGGTTCCATATGGGATTACTGTGTCCAGATGGCTGAGAAGGTCACCAGCAGCCTGGCTGTGTCAGCACTGGGGTGGCCAGTAGGACTAGGGCAGGGATTGTTCCCCTGCCCTGGGCACTGGGGAGGTCTCCCCTGGAATCCAGGGCTCAGGTTTGGGCCCCTCACTCCCTCCCAGCAGGACCTGGAGGGGCTGGAGCATGGCCAGAGAAGGGCAACGGAGCTGGGGAAGGGGCTGGAGCAGAAGGGTGGTGAGGAGCAGCTGAGGGC
>JANIJG010000865.1:18301-30558 GCA_024611175.1 Megaceryle torquata | reverse complement strand
TATGCTTATCTTTGAACAGGAAAACAACAAAATAAGCAAAAAAAAAAAAAAAATGCTGGTCATAAGGCATTATTTAAAGATTTTTATAATAAAAAAAAAAAAAAAAAAAAAAAAAAAAAAAAAAAAAAGTTGTTGTGAGTTTCTTTGTGAATAACTTTTTGGGGTTTTTTTTTGTTTTGTTTTTTGTTTGTTTTTGTCAAGCAGGTTCTATACAGTTCGCTACAGAGAGAAGGGTAAAGACAAGAAATGGGTTTTTCAGCTTTGCCCAGTTACAGAGACGGTGGTGGACAATCTGAAGCCAAACACACTTTATGAATTTGGAGTTAAAGACAACGTAGATGATAGTATTTGGAGCAAGACTTTCAATCATAAGACAGTTCTGTCTAGTAAGTATTTGACAATAATTAATCAAATAGCTACTCAGTTTGACAGTGTTTTTTCCTTCATTGTGATGTTACTTAGAGTAAGCTACTGATCAGTGTTTCATTGTTTAAATTGTATTGCCTATGCCCCTAACAAATTTTTTGGGGGAACTGGAGAAATTAAAAATAGTTTGCATTTGAAAAATTGCCATCTGCTCTTCTGAAAGATGCGCTCTTCTTGTTGCAAGTAGTAGAGGACCTGTGGCAGGTTGGTAGAACTCTGACAGTGATTAGTTTAGATACACAGGAGGTGGTGAGTACATATGTATATACTTCTGACTGGATTCCAAGCTTTTTCTATGGGCCTTGAATAACAAGATCATTACTAATTTGAGTCGATGAAAAGTATTATCCTTGTTTGAATCTTCTCTTATTTGATGTTCAGGCTAGTTAAAAGCTGGACAGGACCTGTCCTACCCACCATGCATCACAACGGACCCTTTATGACTGCTGGAAAGTTAAATTTGAAGCTAATATTCTGTGAAGGAATTATATAAATTGTGTTTGAAGCATGGACTCTTGCCCATGGTATTGTTTGGATTTTCATGGTGGCCAGTATATGGCATCTCAAGCTGTTCTCTCGGACATATTTTAAGCTTTCTCTCCAAGGTCCCAAGACAATGCAGGCAAAGTAACATCAAACTAACCCTTTGAAAACATATATACTTCTCAAAGAATCACCGCTATCAGTGGAGGAAATGGACAACTGCAGAGTGCTGGATATCTTTAACACTTAAGATAGGAGGGAGAGGAGAATGAGTAGTGTTTATAGTTTAATACTGTGTTTGGGACTGACTGAAATGCCCACTGACATAAAGAAATTTGCTCTTTTTATATAATGTATTTATAAATGTTGTTTCTTACAGACACTATACATTTTTATAGTCAAGGAGAACCATTCCTATAACTTATAGGGACAGGCTGAGTTCAGCTGAAAGATAGTTTCTTGTAAGAATTCATATTCTATTGAAATGCCTTTTTTCTAGAATGTAGGCGTTTGTACTCAGTGAATGCTTCTGCATCAACTAAATCCAGTGAGCTTGCTACTACTCTGTATGTCTACATTCTGGTTTACTTAAAAAAGTATCTTCTAATGGGAAAGTTGGCAACACCTTTCAGATTCAAGCCTTTCATTTTACAGTGCACAGTAACTAGGCAGAGATAGAAACTGTGATCCATAAACAGAGTGCACATTTCTTATAAATATGTAACCATCTGTCTGCATAGGAGTTTACCATACAACACAAATGGCCAACTTTTTTCTCTTTTAACTCACTGTCTTGTAGTAAGTCAAGGTCCTTTTAAATATTAAGAAGTATCTCAACCTAAACCAAACATCCTTCATTGTAAATTTTCTTTCATCACCAAACAATATCTAATTTACTATAAACTTAAATTCCTGTTGAGAATTCTTGTATTTATTAAATCCAGAGGCAAAATTTTTCTTATATACTAAAAATGTTCCAAGGGCTTGGGAGGAGAATCTGGTGTTAATTTCTGATTTGAGGAAGATGACAGAAATTTGACATTTATTTAATGAAAATTTATTAAAAAAAAAAAAAGTGAAAGTAAATTATTTCTGATATCTTCAAAGACTTTCTCATGAAGTCAGTGTGAAGCCTGTGACAGTTTTCCTTTGTCTCTAGGCCAGTCATAGGTCCTGTTCCTGAGAAGTATCAGGCACATTGAAAGATTAACTTTTTTTTCAGGATGGTGTGTCAAATGTCTCTCAATTGATATTTATAGTTTTTTTCTAGATCGGTTTTGGATGGAATTTGAAAAAAGATGATAGCATTAAGCTTAACTTTTGTTTATTTATTTATTATTATTATCTTTGTTGATGCAAAGAAAGCGGAAAAGTTTAAAGGTATAAGAGGTAGACAAAGTTTGAACCATCATTCTAGAAGAGGTGCTAGGAAAGACTGTTTCTCCTCTATACTTAACAGCTGTGTGACAAGAAGCTTCTAGTAAGACACTAACAGGAAAAACCTAAAAGGAATATTTCAGATATTAAATCCATGGGATACTTTGCTCATATGTTGAGATAAAGGAAACCATGTCAGACCCAAAGAGAAGTGATATGCCTTCTCTGTATTGTCAGTGCTACGTGTCTATTGCTTTTAGAATGAGCACACTCAAAAGTAAGACTAACTATTGGAGACTTTAAACATGATGCCAGTCTTACTACCAGCCTGACAAGTGGGATGGAGAAATTCCTCTGTCAAGTTTCTTCCTTACATATTACTATTTTGGTTATATTAATTTTATTAAAGAATCCTCTTAAGCACTGCTAACTTCCCCTTAGTAAGTCCCAAAGACAACTTCAGCTCTCTTACCCCCTCTTGTAGAACAATAATACATTTCATTTTCTCTCTGTCAAAATTGCAGATGAATTAATTAATCTGGCAAAACAGGACTAAACAAAACTGTTACATGGTGTGTCTTTATGTCTTGCAATTATGTCTCCTAACTTTCTTAGCTATTAAAAAGGTGAATAAACTTTGGTTTGTTTTGGACCAAAAAAAAAAAAAAGTAATTCTATGTATTTATTTATTTTTCTGTCAAATCAGATAAAAAATTAAACGGACAATTCCAGAACATGTACAAGTTGGTACCAAATACCCAAACGCAGGTATGCAGTCTTTTTTTTTTTACCAGATTTGTATTTTGTATGGTCAAATTTTTGCAGCTCTGTTAGACTAAGAAAGATGTTATGGCCACAAACTGCCAATATATAAAAAATCTGTTAAATCTAAGACTAGATAACAGTATGGAGAAGTGTTTATATGGATACAGTGATGAAATGATTGGAACTGTAGCTGAGATGATTGCATATAGTGATTCCAGTTTAACAAAAATTGTTTCTGTGTGTGGATTCTAAACTTTACAATTTGCATGTAACCTTGTACTAGTTAGGTTTATTAACATGTGATATTTGTGGTGGTCCGTTCATTTTGTGATAAGATAGTGCTGTTATTTTATAGAGGGGTCTTGTGTGTACTCAGGTCTTCTAAAGTCATGAGTCATCCTGTTGAATCCACTGATAATTCTTATATGTGAGGCATTTGCGGAACCAGGGGAAGCTGGAAAGGGAAATTTAATTTGCTTATCAAGATGGCTAGGTAGTTAATTAGATCCTTCCAGGATGCAAGGTAGAGTTTTTTAACTATTTCATCAAAGCATTTGAATATTTTTGTAAATACATTTATTCATTTCCTCTTTTTTTTTTTCCCCCATCTAACATTTGTAATAACAGCTATCAAGCAAGCGTGGGTGGGTTTCATATGTCTGTGGATTCACATACACAAACACATTATTTTTCAAAGAGCTGAAGCAGAAATGAAGGCTCTGTAGATTGAACATGTTAGTAGAGTAGTTTCAACACAGTGAAAAGCAGATATTTTATTCATAACTTTTGAGCATCACCTCCTCTACCTTGAAATTGATTTGATGTCTTCATATTTCTGTTTTGTCTGATCAAAGTGCAAGTTTCAGCAGCTAATCTTCTTGAGGTTTTTGTTTACTTTGATTTTTAAGGTGCTATCCCTTAGGTAGACTGTGGGATAACTTCTCAAGAGTTGTAGAAATCCTTGTTACTTCAGACATTTTAGAGGGTTGACTCATGAGTGATAATGATTATTATAAAGGAACAATCTATTCTTCATAGTTCTCTTATTTCTCCTATTTTCCAAGTGTTTTCATGGTAGGAAATGGTCATGTATGTTTTCTTATTGTTAATTCTTCATATTGTACAATGTTGTAAATATTCTGTAATTAGACTTGGAATTCCTTCAGGAATCAAACCGTAGTCCATTACATACATTTTCTTGTAGGAATACTTAGGTATTCATTTATGACATTAATACTTTTATTATAACATTATGTACAGAGTTAGAGCAGTTATAATGTTTACATTATTGGAAACATAGTCATGTCTCACATTCAAGAAAAAATGTTTTATCTGTGAGTAATATGAAGCCAGTTGATTAGATATTCAGGAAAGTGCTCACCTCATTATGCTGTTGAAATTAACTTTTATGGTTCTTCCCATCGGTCCCATAAGCATCTTTAAAGTTACATATGACAACCCAAGACCAGGAAATTAATTCATTTTGGCATATGGAGTGCAAGCTGAGTTCTCTTATTCTTCTTAGCAAACCCTGTGTGCCTGGACCCTGACTATGTTATATCACTTCTGTGGAAGAAGGGATTCTATTTATACAAGAGAAGTCCTGAGAAAGTGAGCTAAAACAGTTTTCCAAATATTTGCACAGCTTAAGCATGAAAGGAGGACAGCAGCCAATGTCTAGTCTTTTTAGTCAACTTCACAAGGGCTTAGCTCCAGAGCAGTACTGCTTTATCATCCTCCACAGAATCACAGAAATATCATTAAAACATCCCATAAATTATTCTAAAAATTCTCATCATTCTCACTTAGTGGTGCAAAAAGCCATAAAACTAAGGCTGAGAAGCAGATAGTAGCCAGGTCTTAAATTTACGTTAGTAATTCCATTTCCACAGAATTTTCAGTGCTGCAAATGCCTTATCAATGCAAAGCTGGAATGAGTGTTATTTAAGCCAAATTTTGTTTATGCCTTACGTTGCTCCAAAGACGCAACAGGCTCATATCAGCATGGTGCTAACGCTTCTTTGTAAGAAGATATTTTTAAAGGCTGTTTATTAAAGCAATATGACCAATCCATCTTGTCATTCAGCCCTTTCAACATTGGTCACATATCAGCTTATGTTTCTTTTGGCAGGTTCACCCTCTAAGTTTGACTAAGCTCCTGGGGCTGTGAGCTACAACTAATGAGAAAGGGAAAGAAAAGGAGAGCACTAGAGTTGGTCATTCTTTTCTCCTTCATAAACAATGGGTGGTGGTAGGGTGGAAACAATGCAGTAGAAATTTATTTCCTCTTCTGTCTGATTAGATTCCTGTAATTTCATGTCAGCCTGAAAGGGGGGGGAGGGGGAGAGGAGTGTCCCTCTTGACTTCTTCCAGCCAAAATGCAGGACATTATTCAATCCATGTTGGCTAAAATCCTTCCCTGAGGAGTCTTTTACTTGTATGCCAGTTACTTGTGGCTTTTCAGAGTATTGGAATATAAGAGAGGTAGAAATAAGAAGTGTCTCTTAAAGTAATGTTACCATAAGCCATTTGACAGAATGTCTGAGAACTGCACTCCTTTATGCAATATGCCATTGGTCAGATGTTAAGATGCCTGACTTATGGTATAACTTACATCTCTAATTTTCCTCTGCAATTAAGGAAAACCTTATTTACCAGCTCCTTTCATTCCACAGTCACTTTAATAACGAATGTTCCTAATATTAATATGCTTTATATTTTCTGTCTGGAAACATAGTTTCTGACACAGTTTGTCCAAATAGTAAATTTTACTAGACATAGAATTATCTAAAGTAGTCACTTTTTGAAGACTGAGAAAAAAGGATTGACAACACATTGGTCAATTTAAAGTGCAGCACTTGCAGATTCCTGCAGGTGAGCAGTGTAATTACAGAAGCTACAGAGCACAGATTTCACATCCATTGTTTGTTCTTAAGTGAGAAACTAAATTCTGAATGCATTTTAATGCATTTAGCATATTCATATTGTTATCATTACAGTCATACACAATTAAAAGAAAGGATGTTCTTGTTTACTAGTAAAAGGGCTGAAAATACTTGAAATTAGTAGTTCCACACTGCAGTTACATGCAGCTACAACTTCAGAGCTGTTTATTTGATTGTAGGGCTCCTGATGACAAAGACAGTAAAATGCATACCTTCTTCTGATAAATACATTTCATCCCACTTGTTGGTCACATGAATAGCAAGTTTACTTCAAAAGCTGATATCTATAACAGATATTTTTAGTCTAAGGCAAAACAGAAATGTAAACCTTGTTTATAAAGGAAAAATATTAAACAAACAAACAAGAAATATTATTTTGTATCCTTCATTAATGACAATGATTGAAACCTCCACTTAATTCCAAACTATGTTCATGCCAATGTAAACATGTTACTAGGTAGCACACAGTAATGGCTTTAATAGAATAAGCAACCTCCATCCATTTCCCTGAAGAAATGGCTAATCTTACTTGTTGAGATTTGCCTTCTTCCAGCTTCTTAGACTTTGGTATGTGTTTGATGTGTACCCAATCATTGTTTTTAAAGCTTTTGTTTAATATTTAGAATAAAGCAATAATAGTTATCCTTAGGTAAATAATTAAAACTTTGACATCAAATGCTGATTTTTCATGCATGTGTTCTGTCACATGAAGTAGACCAGATGTCATCAAGTGCAAAATGAACATTAACTGATTCTGACTTTAGTGGTGTACATTTAACACAGAAAGGTAATTGAGTAATTTTCTTTCTTGTAACTCAGATACCACGGGAAAAAAAAATTAATAAATCCCCTTTTAATGTATTTAGCATTTTTGTATTGCTTGCATTACATTCTACCTCCTCTTATCACCTAAGCGTATTATTAAGCTTTCAATGGTTGTTCCTAGTAACCATGTGTGGTAGTGAATACTGATTTATAATCCTTGGGATCAGCTGGTTTCTTCCTTTTAATAAATGTGGGGTCCATTCATGTCTTCCATATTTTTTGTGGCATGAAAATGATGGAAAAGATTCGCAGTTAGACAAAAAGTAATCTGGGACACAGACAAGTGAACAGCAGAAAGATCTGAGTATTTAGCATAAAAATGTGAGAAGAACATGGATGTATTTGGAAACAATTTCACCAAATAAAATGTCTGAGTAAATCTAATTTAGGCAGACTATGCACCCAAGAGTGCTGATAGTTTACAAATATACACCTGATTCTGGAATTGTATGTGTTCTAAATACACTATTCCTGAGAATATAATTGTATCCTGTGACCAATTTTGTAATTGTATATGTTTCAAATGTTTTGTTACAGTTAAATTTCAGCTTTTCCTAGCTTTTGGACTACTCCCTAGTGAGTGCTCAAGACATCATTGAGAGATAAAAGGACTGTGGATTCCTAAACTGTCAAATACTGTGTTTTTATGAAGCAAAATATCTCAGGCTGAAAAAAGGAGATCAAAATGCAATATTACTATACTAGCCCATGGGAACTGAAGCAATAAGTGCAACATTCAATGACTAGGGCCAGAGCCATATCCAGTGTTAACTTGAGGCAGGCGCAGTATTGGATTAGAGCCCTGTACTTTTGTTACTAAGAAATTTCAATTACTATTATGGCAGTCATCCCAAGGTTGTTGGTTTGTTGTTTTTTTTTTTCATTCCTTCTTAGCTTACACTGCGTGATAATAAGAAGTTGGTCCCTGTCACAATTATTAAACAAGGTAAATTTTTTTTCGTTGTTGATTCTTACGCTGTGCAAAAGTAACTTAAAAATAATATGATCCAGATGTGAATGTCATGAAAGTTTCCTCTTAGGAGTGAAACCCTACAAGCTATCATATCCTTTAATTACAAATATTATTAAGCTCTTACCTATCTGTGTTAACAAAATGAGCTAGTACATTGCTTTATGAACAATGACTTGGTTGGGTCATTTGATGGATACCAATCAGTTCTGTTTTCTACTAGTATCCATTCTTTTTCCTTTTTCAGCTGGGTTGCCCAGGTATTTTGATCTCCCAGCTGTGTACAACCTGACAGTCAGGCATGAAAGGGCAGCAGTATGGATAAGATTCATGGTACCAAACATTTTGTGGGTATCTTCAGCTAAGTCATTAGCTCAGACTCCCTTCTTCTTTACCTGGTCAGTGGAGAAAGGTATCTACAGGAGACTTAAACATATTGCCCTTAAGAAATACCTGTTTCTTTCTAGTAGTGAGAGGTAGTATAGTAGTGTAATCTTTGAAAATTAACTACTTAAAGATAGCTGATAGAAAATCAGCTGCAGCTTAAAACTTGATAACAGAAATGGTATCATTAATAATTTTAAGTAACAAAATCAAGCAAATTGTCTTTGGAGGTAGTTTGAAGTTCTGGGACAGGAAAACACTGGAGGGCGGTGTGAAAGCAACATACAGTAATTACCATGACTGTACTGGCTTTTACATCACATACATATTTTTTTGAAGACTTGTGAATGGCAGGGTAATCAGATGGCCTGGAGTTGGCCTGATATTAACATAAGCATGGAATGTCATTTTTTACCAAGGATATAAAACTGATATCCTAAGAGAGATGTACAGTTAAGATGTAAATGAAACACAGTTTGCAGCCTCTTAAACTGAATGTAAATGCAGACAAGCTTAGGGTGGTGTCCTCATTTCCAGTTATTGAGGGAAGGTTTTTGGAATGCTGAGGCTTGTCTCAGGTGTGGTTTTGTTTCTTGTTTTGGAGTTTTAAAAATACTTTTCTAATATCCCTGTGTTGTCTCCACAGTTATTCAAAATCGGACGCAGTCAAAAACTTCAGATAGTTCTTCTTTGCCAGGAGCAATATTAGGTGACTAGAAGATATTTTTATTATTTTTCCTCATCTTTGACTGAAAATTAGAACTGTGTAAATACTTCAATTTTCTTGATCTTTATAGTTCTTTCCTTGCATATCAAAGTGTATTTTGCAGCTATTATTACATTTTATGGTGGTACAGATGGTTCAATGATGATGTAGCCTAAGGGAAAAAGAATAATTTTATTGTCATAGTATTTAAAAAAAATATATTGTCACTGTTTAAACCAATAAGGTCTTTCATACTTCAAGTAAAGTTCTGTGACAAAGATCAGGTGTTATTCTTTCGAGTTTTCTAAGGTATTATGGTAACATGCCATCTACAGACACTGATATGTTAGGCTATAATGATGTATATTATAACATTCCTTGCAATTAGACTTTGATGATAGCTCTTGAGGTATAACTTCCCTCAAGCTATTCAATTTCATACTTTCTGTTCTTATTTGACCTATAAGAATATACATTATTGGCTTAGAACATAAAAATAGGGAAGAATCTATCATATAGTGCTTAGTTTAGTGAACAACAAGGGTACCTGAAAGAGATAGGAAAGGCTGACTGCATCATGCATCTTGTGATCTGCAGTCAGGAAGGTGTTTAGTTCTTTATATATATGGAAATACTTGATATAATTACCTAACTTGGCCTAAGTTTGTTTTGTGTGACTTTTAATGTATTGATGAGAATCAGATGCTCACTAACCACTTTTGGTGTTTAGTCTTTTTGGCCTACCAGACAGAATGTCACAACATCTATGCTACTGCAGTACTCCAGGGCTGTATGCCCCAGTATTGAACTGTTTTCAATTCTGATTAATTGTGAAATGGTGGTAGTACAGAAAGCGGTTTAAAGAGGAAATAGCACCAAAGGGGAGTGATAATTACTGAAAAAAATAATTTCCCAGATACCCAAACTACACTCCCAGTAGTAGTTCCTTACATATCTCAGAGGGCAGACTGTGTACTTTTCATCTCTTCTGGAATTAATGGCACACATCTTTCTCTGTAGTGCACCTTATTGTTCCAGGTCTCAATGAAACTCAGCAGAAACTTCCTCCTCTCCTGACAATAGATGATATACCTCAAGCATCCAGGAAAAAAATAGGTAAGCAGAGATTAATTAAGTTTGTATTGCTCATGAGCAGCATAGGACGTGTAGCAATGTGAGATCATGTATGAAAGCAGAAAGGTCCTTTTTTTCCTGTTTTCTTTTTTTTCCTATTTGTCTAATTTATTATTAGCTTGGACTCACAAGGATTCATAGAAATTCACTTCTTTAAAACATCTGAACAGGCTTTTAAGATATTTGTAAGCCATTTAAAATAATATGCAGTAGCTTGGATCCATGGAGGAAAGGAGGGAAACCAATAATTTTCATGGACTTTAGGGGTTTGGTTTTGTTTTACAATGTAACTTTTTTTTTCATAGATTTTATCTTTCAATATATGTATTTAAAAATGGAAGTCTGTGTGTCCATTTCAAAGACCAGATTTTCAATGACTTTTAATTATGAGTTCTGGATTAAGTATATGTGAAAAATTGTTTCATGAAGAGATTCTTATTTATTATTTTTAATTAAATCCATGAAAAAAAAATGTAGCCAGGAATTAGAATATTTCAGTGCAGGTTTAATGTATATTGTGTGGATACTGAAACCTACAGGACAAAGATTAATTGAGGATTATATTTAAGATCTGTAAACTAGTGTATAATTAGTGAATATCATAATTGTGGGAAATACAGCTGTCTTTAAAAACCTTAATAATGCCCCCAGAACATCTTTCACGGATCCCTTGAGTACAGTTCTGGAGCTGAGAACTTTTGGCTTGACTAGTCTTAATACTTAATTTAAACTCCAAAAAACTGGGTCGGGTTTTTTTTTTTTTCCTTTCTTATTTCTGCTTTAATTTACTCTGTCACTCTGTTTCTGGGCATGACACATTCTCAGATTAACTTTCTTGGCAGTCAGAAAACAGCAGTGTTCTGTTAAGATGTTGTGTATGCGTTAAGGATAGATCTACACAGCAGAATAATATTTGAACGTGTTTGAGTAAGAATATGTTTGGACTGAGGCTTAAAAATTAGCATCTGGAAGTATTTACTAGCATTGAACAGATACATATTGTTAGCATCATCTGTGACTACTAAATTTTTAAGCTAAGTTAAAAATTTTTGCAGTATTTACATTTCAGAGCATTACTGTTTTTCAATCATGATGATAAGTCATATTGTTAGTCAGATCACTAGTATTTTCTCTGAACAGCAAACATAGAAATCATGGTGTTTATCATTACTAGCTTGATTTTAACATGTATATCGTGAAGGTAACACAGGTACCATTAAAGCTCAGCAGACCATATTTTTACAAATACATTTTTTATTCCCCTTACTTTTAGTAAACTCTATTTTAAGACCTCCCATCTTAGTTTTGGACTACATTGTCTGGAACTTTTACATTTGTTTTCAATTTTTACCACTAAGACTAAAATTATATCTTTCTGCAGGGAAAAAAAAATAAAGTGTTTTCAGATAGCAAGGGTCAGTGGTGTACACTGTAAAAATGTCGGTATGTAACTATGAGCAAAAGATGGGGAAAAAGACAAAGGTAGCTTCGGTTATTCTAGATATGTCCAACTTCCTCGTCAGGCTAAGCATAGAACTTGGACTTCTCAGTCTAAAAGCTCTGATATGTCTAAAATAGCTAGCTGGTGTGATGCCAGTTTAGAGCGCTGTTTATGGCAGATTACACAAACACCTTTTGGAAAAAAAAACAGGGCAGACAAGAGATATTTTGTTCTGTTCTGTTTACTATGTGTTTGTTACCAGAGAACATGAAGTACATGGGTGGACACACAAGGGACTACTGGATTTCAAAAATACTCTGAAAAAAAAAAAAATTTAAAAATAGACAAAAAGACTTACTGTCCAAAGCTATACAGATATTTTTCACTGATACCTTCACTGATTAAGAAGAGCATGTCCAGCAGACTAAGGGAGGTTCTGCTCCCCCTCTACTCTGCACTGGTGAGACCTCACCTGGAGTATTGTGTCCAGTTCTGGGCTCTCCAGTTCAAGAGAGACAGTGATCTGCTCGAGAGAGTCCAGTGGAGGGCTACAAGGATGATGAAAGGACTGGAACACATGTCTTATGAGGAAAGGCTGAGATACCTGGGGCTCTTCAGTCTGGAGAAGAGAAGACTGAGAGGGGATTTGATAAAAGTTTATAAATATCTGAGGGCTGAGGAAATATCTGAGGAAAGAGACAGCCTCTTCTCACTCGTGTCCTGAGACAGGACAAGGGGGAATGGATGTAAGCTGGAGCACAAGAGGTTCCACCTTAACATGAGGAGGAACTTCTTTACTGT
>JANIJG010000865.1:0-18201 GCA_024611175.1 Megaceryle torquata | reverse complement strand
ATATGAGTCAGCAGTGTGCCCAGGTGGCCAAGAAGGCCAGCAGGATCCTGGCTTGTATCAGGAATAGTGTGGTCAGCCTGAGAAGGGAAGTTATCTTGCCCTTGTACTTGGCACTTGTGAGGCCTCATCTTGAATACTGTGTTCAGGTCTGGGCCCCTCATAATGAGAAAGACACTGAGATGCTGGAACATGTCCAGAGGAAAGCTATCAAGCTCATGAGGGGTTTAGAGAACAAGAGAACAAGTCATATGAGGAGAAGCTGAGGGAGCTGGGTATGTTCAGTTTAGAGAAGAGGAGGCTGAGGGGGGACCTCATTGCCCTCTACAACTACCTGAAAGGAAGTTGTAGAGAGGTGGGGGTTGGCCTCTTCTCCTTAGTAACTACTGACAGACCAGAGGAAATGGTCTGAAGTTGTGTCAGGGGAGGTTTAGATTAGATATTAGGAAGAAATTCTTTACAGAAGGAGTGGTGAGGCCCTGGAACAGCCTTCCCAGGGAGGTGGTTGTCACCGTTCCTGTAGTTAAGAAATGGGTAGACCTGGTGCTTCAGGACATGCTCTAGTGGCAGGCATGTAGAGGGTTATTTTGTGTGGTTTCTGTTTCTGTGTGTTTGAAGTCATGTTTGATCAGGGTATTTGGGTGTTTGGGGTTTTTTAGGTGTTTTTTTGTTATGGGTATGGTTGGACTAGGTGATCTAGGAGGTCCTTTCCAACCATGAATATTCTGTGATTCTGTGAAATTATGACTGGTTATGATTTGCTGACATACAACAACTATTCTAATTATTATTTAGAAAATTCAAAATAATGCATCTCAGAATAAAATTTTTATTGAACTCTTAAAGTATTTTTTCTGTTTACTTAATAAAAAAATTACTTTTTTTTTTAACGAGTAGTAGTCCAGGAAAACAAAATGTCAAAAAATATACTTTCTTAGTCCTAAGTGGGAAAAAAACAACAGGTGCACTATTCAAGTGAATGTTAATTATTTTTCCTTATATCCACTAATGGATATCTGTTGGAATAGAAGTCTATTGTCATACCCATGTAATTTTTAGAAGTAATGTAAAAGAAAATAAGGACATGACTACTGTGACAATTCCATTGTATTTGAAAATTTATTAGACTGCCTTTTTATAATGCTTAGAACTATATTTGAAATATTTTTAAAAGCCTTTTTTTGACTGTTAATGCTCAAATGCTAGACAAATGAAAACCAGTGAAAATTATTTTGCATTGTGAAAGAAATTATTCATAAGGCATTACGTTACTTTCTGTAAATGTTTTTAAGTAATCTTTTAATGAGTAAAACAATACCAAAAATGCATTTTTAACATTGCTAGATAGATGCTTGTACTGATTGTGTAGTGGAAGTTCATTGATTCCTAAAGGTATTCAGCTTTCCACATTTATCCATGTTGGTTTACTTTGGCAAACTGAAGTGGGACAGAAATAGATCTGTAGTAAAACAGAGTAGATACAGCTTTGCAATTACTCACTAATGACTTTGTCCCTTTAGCTAAGAATGAAACTCGAGTATGGCCTGCTGAATCCAAAACACCAGAAGTTCAAGAAATCTCCCCACAGTCCCTCCCAGGTAATGAAAATTCTATTTTTGGAAACTCTTTGGAATATCTTTGCCAAATATAAAAACTGAAATGAAATCCATTATTATGTTTAATCTGCAGTTAAAGGTGTACTTGGAAAACAGAAGGATTATGTAGCTGAATTAATAGCCATGAGTGGTAGATGTGGATAAAAAAATCTAATTTTGGAGGAAAGTTTCTGATGCTACAATTGTTAGGTTTATAGAAACACTTAGAATTAGAACCATATCTTTTGGGGAGTGATGGATACCTTGAAATTGTAAAAACTGGAAAAACAAGAGTTTTCTTGTGATCCACCCTGAACTTCTGACTTTCATGAAATATATGAAGAAGAGTATTAGGGATAACATCATGATTGTGCAAAATGCATGCATGAGATTAAGATGGAACAGACACATCAACAAGCTCTATTTCAGAGATGCAGAGTATGACACCATGATGTTCCACTTAAATTCAGTTTTGAACACATTAATCTTGACCACACTCTCTTGACTGGTACTATTAAAGTAAAGGGGAGCTGTTCACATACATGGGAAAGGAATAAAAAGTTTGATTCTAGACTCATATCAAGGTTATGTGTCTATGAAATCTACATTAACTTGTATATTTGAAGGTTTTTATCACCTACTCAGGGGTGGGGGAAAAAAAAAAAAAGACTTTTAAAAGGGCATACTCTGATGATAATTTCGTAAACTTAAAAAACCTGAAGTGAAATTTTAAAACTTGCAAGATTTGCTGCCTCCATTTGCTTAGGAAATAAGTTAGTGTGACATAGATTACTTTATTAAAAAACAAAAAGGATTGGAGAGAAGTAGTTTGTTCAAACAATGAAGATTGACTTTCCAACCACTTTATCAACCCACATTTCAGAATTGTTTCAGGCATACACCCATCTTCTTTTTCTGTAGTCTGGCTTTTATCCTGGAACTGAGATTGAAATATTATTCTGCTGTCAAAGACAATAGTTGGCTTCTGTCAACTTCTTTGTTGAAACAGATAAAGGAGGCTTGAACAGTGGTAAGACTTCAAAATTAAAAAGAATTTGAGGAAACAACACAGCAAAGGTTTGCTTTGGTTTAGTCATGTTATGTGATTCTGTTGGCATTACTCTAATCCATCTATGAATTATTTCTTGTCTGGCTGAAATGCTATGGTAGGACATTATCCTTTGACATCACACTATTCACACAGACACTGTTGTTAAATATGATGGTAGTTATTTTATTCCTTAAGTATATCAAATAAGATACCATCATCAGACCAACTGAGCCTTTAATTAAAAGAAACCACAAAATGCCTCCCAGAGAATATGTAGGGAATAAAATAGATCTAGGATGAAGTAATGCAGCAAAATCAGGTGATGACTGGCAATCATCTTTCAGATTAAACAATAATTTTATATTTTTTCTCTGAAAATGTTTGCAGAATTTTATTTTCCACTCAATAGAGAAGTGCATTTGCCAAATTCTAGCTTTAACCATCAATTCATTCCTTCAAACCTTCATATGGATAGCTCTTTTCTGTTCATCCTAAACAGTAAAAGGAAAACAAAGATGCTCCTCCACAGGAATTTATTATCAAAGGTGGCTCTGAACTTTACAGGTTTACCACATATGTAATAAACAACTTTTATGTGAATACTTTTAAAAAACTGTGAACAAATTTTTTGCAAAGTTCTTTATTTGCTTTACAGTTTAAGGTTTCTTGTGGACTTAAATTCTGCAATTAGTTTACTAAATTATTTACCTTGTATAAGTAACTACAGAGCAAGCAATGTACAGATACGTTTTATAGAACTTTGCCATTTTGTGAAGTGAGAACAGAATGCATAATGTATGTGATTTGCTCTCCTGCAAAAATAGTAGGCTTTGCATTCACCTAATTAAAATACATCATTCCTTGTGCTGGAATTTACTGGTTAATCCGTGTGGAATCTAGCACCAGAATTGATATATCACCTGGGGAGGAGAAAATCAGTCCATTCTGTTTCCTTTGATCTGTGTTCTGTAATTATGCTTATGGACCTGATGTGCAGCAATTCTAACCATAAACATCATCATTTCTAGGCATAGCACAGAATTATATGATAATGATGTTAGATAGTGTGTTTCATTATACATCATAATAATTGGCAAGTATGGTCTTTTTAGTGACAGATACTATACAACCTTTTGTTACAACTAAACATACTCTTGTTATCACGCCGCTTGTTATTTACTGAAATGTTTCGAATAATTTCACTTTCCACTTCATCCTTCCTCTGTGGTTTTGCTTCCATGTCTCCATGGTGACCATTCCTTTCAGTCATTCTTTGTTGATCACAGCACCAATGTCTTATTTAAAGTATGAGTATGTCACACTATTTAAATCAAAGAATATGACCATTGGAATAGTAGTAATTTCAGTGAAAGAGAAAAAAAAAATAGTGTGTGGCTGGAAACACAGAAATGACAGTGAATCCTGTAAAAGAAAAGTTCTTAGTGTGTAATTTCTGTTTAGCTATTGAACATGTGAAAATAATGTGAAAACTTAAGCATTTGAATCAGACTTTCACAAGTAACTTAAGCGAGTGATCTAAGCACCAGCCTTTTGCAAGGGTTGCATTTGAGAGACAGGGTAACACATAGGCATAATTAATTGAGTTTAACAGTAGGATCTCTTCCATTACATTTTATTCAGTCTTCCCTATTTGAAAATCATACTGGATCCTTTGAGTAAGGCATAGTAATTATTTGCAATGAAAGGTTCAAGGACTGGTGCCAGAAGTGGCAACAGAATGCTGATTTAAAAGGAGCTGTGTGCTGTAGCAGCTGCTGTGACATCAGTCACACAAAAAGGGAGAAAGGATCTTGAAGTATTCCATCAGCGGGCTATCTGAAAGGCTCCATGAGCTGCGCTGCTCTTGTATTCCCCTGGGTCTTTGTCAAAGGGTGTGTTTTGTGTTGTGACTCGGTTCAGTAATTTTTTTAAAATGTTTTTATTAGCTAGGCCTCTCATCATTTTCTTAATTTCAGGCCTCCCCTCCCTTGGCATGCACTTCTATGGAAAGCCTGGTTAGTAAGCTCTTGCTTTGTTTTTGCCAGGCTTGTTACAATATTTTCCATTTAGGATTAACTTGCTCTTAATGCAACAGCACAAATCCATAATGCTTTTTATGTTTTGAGGGTTTTTTCTTTTTTCCTTCAATCATTAAAATGCTGTCTAATATAACTCAAATTATCACTACTATTTTATTCCCTCAGTTGAGTCAAACGCAAGTCTTTTCATTAACTTCACAGGGAGAATGGACCTAACCAGCAGTTAGAAGTACCAGAACAGTTCTTTGTCTAGGACATGGAAGAACTAGTTTTTGTTTTGTTTAGTTGTTTGGTTGGTTGGTTGGTTGGTTTTGTTGTTGTTGTTTTCAAAAAGAAGCAAGTTCTTTCTTTATGTAAAGGATTGTGCCAGAAATCTATCAAAGTAGATTTGTGAAATGGAGATTAGACTTGAAATTAAAAGTGTCACCTGTAAATCCAAACTAATGTTAATGTTCAGCAGGAATAACTTTGTTGCTATGTTTCCCAGTTTCTGTTCCTCCTGTACTTTATGGCCCCTGAAGGCTTCACCTTGTGATCACATGGGATATAAGAAAGCGTGAGATTCTGTTTCCATCAGAATATGTTAATTCCTATTGTGGAGGAAGAGAGGAACATAAGTGAAAGGGTCAAGAGTAGTTAGAGGAAAAATAGTTTAAGAAGTGTTGACTAAATGCACCCTTGTTGAATTCCAGGCTGTGATACTGAAGTATCTTGCCTTGCTTGTTAATATTAACCATTTGCTTTACAGCTATCATTGAACCAGCACATTAAGTCTAGTTTACTTGGTGTCCTGGAAAGTCAGAGACATTTCTATCATTTTCTCCAATTTGCTTTTTAAAGCCTAAATTTGTATTTGTTTTGTTTTGTTTTTTACAAAAATGTCTGCTGTTTCACATCATTCCTACAATTTTTCTGTGCAAAGTAGAAGAGAGCTTGTTTTCTTTTGTCCCAATTTTAGGCATGGTTTTACTTGTTCATCTTTCTCAGCTAACTTAGCTGGAGATCCAATTAATGTCTCTACATAATACATAAGGACTGGGCATCAAAAAGGCAGGGACAACCTCTTTTCACTTGTGCATTGTGACAGGACGAGGGGCAATGGACCAAGCTAGAGTAAAGGAAGTTCCACCTCAACACGAGGAAGAACTTCTTTACTGTAAGAGCTGTAGAGCATTGGAATAGAGTCCCCAGAGAGATTGTGGAGTCTCCTTCTCTGCAGACTTTCAAGACTTGTCTGGAGGCGTTTCTGCATGATCTGCTCTAGTTTTTCCCTGCTCTGGCAAGGGGTTTGGACTCGATGATCTTTGGAAGTCCCTTCCAACCCCTAACATTCTGTGATTCTGTGATAAGAGACATGCTTCATAGGAGTGTAAACCATCTGATCTCTCAACCCAAAGCATAATGAGTTCTAAATTTCTGTATTTGCTTTTGGTTGTGGTTTTTTGTTTTGTTTTGTTTTGTTTGTGTGGGGCTTTTTGTTTGTGTGGTTTTGGGTTGTTTTGTTTTTGCGTTGTTAGTTTTGATTTTTTTGGGAGGGGATTTGGGGGGGATTTGTTTATTAGGGGGTGTGTGGTTTAGTTGTAGTTGTGTTATTTTGTGTGCTTGTTTGCTTATTTTCCATTATTAAAATTCTCCAAAAAGAAATACTAGCTTTTGAAACACTTCTGAGGTATGGGTTTGTTCAGTGTTTCTGAGTCTCTTAGGGGTGAATATTCTCCCACAAGCTTCATGGAGATCAATTGCCCTAACTTCTCTGGCGAATCAAATCTTCCTTCCACTGATGACACTATCAGCACTGTAACCGGATTAGTAAGAGAATTGAATTGGGTCCTAATAAGGCAGTATCTGTGGAGATTCCAGTTTTTGTGGCACTTAGAAGCATCATAATCCAAACCAGAAAATAGTATAATGGTTATAATTTTAGTAGCACCTGTGTAATTATTTAAAATCTGGAAAGCAGCATGTTCTCTTTGGGAAATGAATTAAGAAGTTTATAAACCTACATGAGTTCTTGTTTGAACCATGCTCAGTAGATGTGGAAAAAGCATGGAGAGTATGCTGGAAGAAAAAAAAAAACTATTCTATTGTTTCTCAAAAAGGATGTGATCTTTTATTAAACAGTAAGAATACTAAAATTTAGTGTTATATTGATGCTGATCACCAATATTAAACATCTCCTCTAAATAATAGCATGTGCTAAGTACTGTGTAATTTACTCTGAGGAATGAATGAAAGCTCTTACCACTTTCATGGCTGACCTTACCTATCTGTGTTCCATTTCAATAAGGTTTGTCATTTTATAATCTGAGATTACCAGTTGTGTGTACTGTGTGACTGATTAAATGCTACGGGACCTCCAGTGAAATGGAAATGAAAGAAGTGATCTTTACTTACATGGCACAGGAACAGAATGTTATGTGAAACAGCTTGAAGAGTATCGTTTATTCAGATATGATAAGCAATTCAGTTTAAGTACATTTAATGGCTGTTTAATAATCTTAGAAGAATGAATGGAAGTGAAAAGATAGAAAAATGAAAGAGCTAAGGTATTTTAGGTCATTCTTTATTATTTTCCTGATAAATTTAGAATAGAAGGATCAAAAAAATCCAGAAAAGCAGGGAAAAATATTTGTAAATACAAAATTAAATGTAATGGGTCTTATTTATAACGTATATCATAATAAATTTAGGAGGCTGTAACATTAGTACAGTGTAAGCTTCTGATCTTAGCTTTGCTCTTTGACTTATATTTTCCTTTGCTTACGTAAAACTGCAATAAACCCAAAACATCATACAGACTTCACATGTGAAGACAAAAATAAATGTCATTTGTGATGGAGTCAAGCTACTGCAGAAATTAATCAGGTGTCATAAAATGATGGTAAGAAAAACAGAGGGCTTTGGGCAGTAGGTAGATAAAAGCTCAAAAAGATTCCAAAAACAAATAAAGCTTCTTTCTTCTAGCTCAGGCTGAGAAAAAATATGGACCTGAGGAATTTAAATCAACGCCTAAACCTGAATTGGTGCAAACTCAAAACATACTGGGTAATTAATTTTACTTTTTTTTAACTTCTTTGTACATTAAATGCTTTTTTCACCTCCAGCAGAATTTTTCTACTACAGCACCCCCTTTGCATTGACTCCAAAGGAAGTCCTAATTAAAAATTTCTGTCTCCCTTTGTGTTTCCAGTAGCTCACACATGAAATGTAAAGCAGGATGCATCTAACTCTGGCTCGACCTTGGCTGTTATACATATGATTATTGCTAGCAGATTTGACTGGGTGATTCAATTTCTTTTTTTTCAAAGTAATGCTTTTTGTCTACATGATCTGCATGCTTGAAATCACATAAAATTTCCATCAGTAAAATTAACCTCAGTGATAGAACTGAAATAATTACTTCTTTGGTTTTCTGATGACAGGTTCATTTAGGTGGCACCAACAATGACACAAAAGGAAAATTTTACATTGTATGTGAGATGATATAACTGTATTAGTCCCAGAGGAAAAAAACCTCATTGTTCATAAAGAAGTCTCAGAACGAGATTTCTGATTTAAGTAGTAGTACTTATAGTTTTGTAACTTGGAACAGCATGTACTTACTTCTTTCATTCAGAATCCTAAATTCTCCAATGATGATCTTGTTTTCTATATTTTAATTCCCAAACCATGCAAAATTGTGAACAAAAATCTAAATGTGACATGGTATTTTTTAAATTGTTCTTTAAACATTGGTTAGATTTTTCTAAAGAACAGATGGCATACATACAAGATGATGTATGATAAAGAAAAGATCATCAGCATTTGCAGGACTGAAATACAGTTCTTCCCATGAAGAGGACTGCTAATACTTCTCAGTAAACATATTTTTACATAATCCTATTGATTATGCCTAATGATAATGCCATTGTCCTTTTTTATTTACAGTTACAAGAAGATTTCCAGCATTTACTGAAGCTAAACCACCAGTCTAATTTTTATTCTAACTTTTAATAAATTGGGGTTTCTTTCAGCAGAATCAACCTTGCTTTTTTTTTTTTTTTTTTCCCATGTTTTTAAAGAATAAAATATGAAGTTTAATCAAGACAGGTCACTGCTTAATTTTCCTAATGGTGGTCATAGTTACAGATGGATGTTCATTATCAAATTCCTGTGGTTGATGGATCTCCATATTATGATTAGGAAAAAAGTGATTTTGTTCATATTCCACACACCTTTAGAAGTGACAAAGTTACATGTTTTGGGTGGTTTTTTTCAGGTTGGATCTACTTTTTTCTTTTTTATTAAATATTATTGGTTTCAGGAGTGAGTGGTTTATAGGCCAAAATATAGATTCATCCTGTGTCTTGTAATATTCTTACTCAAGTAAAGCTGTGATTATTTCTTTTATCATAGCTACTAATGATATACAGCCACTTCCTTCTGGATCCAGAATCTCCGATGCTCCAAAAAGTCCACTGACAGAACATTACTTTCTTTGGGGAAAATTGTCTAATTCTTTTGTTGTTTCTGTTGCTGTTAGGTTTTAATGTTTCAGCCACAATACTATAATTTTATACATAAAATATGGTAGCCATTAGCTTTTTCTTCACGAATTTTGCAAATTTCTTCTTTCATTCTAAGTCTGATTTTAATTTATTGTCATGACAGGGTGGTTCAGATTAGTGTTTCATTTAAAACAAACAAAAACTCATGAGGACATATGGACTAACTTTTATCTATAGAAACATGATGGCATTTTATATTTAGACCAAACATGTACCCTTAGCGTTTTAATTTTCTTGGAACATAAATGTCGTACATAGATACATAGATGTATAGAAACATAGATGTCATTGTGGTTTAAATATTCATAGGTGTTTGCTTATTCCTGGACTCATTAGTTGTTGATGAACGTCAGGCCACTTTGGAAAGGCCTGATAGTTGAGAAAGTATGGCACTGCTCATATTTTCAAAGTAATTTTACCTAAGCTAAGGTTAAAATGTTACAGTCAAAATCTTCTTATGGGCAAAGAGGAAACACGCCTTTTCTTTCCTTTTTAAAAAGTGGTATTTAATATATATACACACACAATTACTTGCACAGACGTATAGAAATTAATATTTACATATATGTGTATGCATATATATCTATGTAAAGCCAAGAATTTAATGTTAGTGTAATGGAAATGTTAACAGTTTAATTCAAGAATCATAATTAGTCTAGATTTAACACTTACAGTAAAATAAAGCATATTAATACAGGTAGAATCCTTATATACAGGAAAAAAACCCTCATTAATAACAGCAATATAATTTAAATTAGTTTCTTACAAAGACTGTGTGAACTGAGGTTTGTTTAACCTGAAGACAGGGAGGCTGAGGGGAGATCTCGTTCCGTACAGCTCCCTGTAAGGAGGTTGTAGCAAGGTGGGGGGCAGTCTCTTCTCCCAAGTAGCAAGAGATAGAACAAGAGGAAATGGCCTCAAGCTGCACAAGGGGAGGTTTAGGTTGGGTATTAGGAAAAATTTATTCACAGAAAGGATTGTCAAGCATTGGAACAGGCTGTCCAGGAAAGTGGTGGTGTCACCATCCCTGGAGGTATTTAACAGCTGGGTAGATGTGGCACTTAGGGACATGGCAGTGCTGGTTTAATGGTTGGACTTGATGATCTTAAAGGTCTCTTCCAACCAAAGAGATTCTATGAAAATAATAACATACAGACTTCTTAGTTTCTATCCTTTTTCCTGGTGTTTTTCTCACCCTTCCACTACACTTCTGGGTCCACATTTTTATGATTTCATGCTTGTGTTGTGATGAGTGGAGATGTTTCACCAAGTTACAAATGCATCTGGAGTCCTGTGCTGGGAAGAATATGTTGTTCATGTTGTTTTCTTTTCTTCCTCCTCTTGCCTTACTCTCTTTTGTTCCTTTCTGCCTTCCACTGAGAGACACCCATACATCTCAATTTATTATATTTATGTCATCAGATACTATTTCTGTGTTCTTTTTGTTAGCCCAAAATTAAATTTTGTCCAGCTCCAGGTGTGCAGTTTTTTATAACTGGCCATTTCTGAGCTGTTTATGGCATAGGGTTTCCAGTGCCAAGCCTGATCCCCATCTCTTATTATCTCATGCCTGTACTCCTGGACTACACCACATCCTGTGTCTCCCCTTCATAACAGGCCTGTATTTCTCTACACTGTGTCACTGTGTTAGTCATAAAACATCTCATTCTACCGAATCAACTACTTGTTGCTGCTATCTACATTAACAGCTGTTACATTAGTTAACTGGAGTCACCTTGAATTTGAATGGATTTATATTTCACTAAGCATGTCAAAAAGTTATCATATAATAGTGCTGGATTATTTAGACAGTATACTTCTATTTAATGCAGTCTGACATTTAAAAAAATAATTTCCAGGAACAATTCTTACTTCTTGAAATGCATATTTGAACCAAATTCTCAAGAAAGAAAATGATCTTCACAATTTGTTTTAATTTGCTACAATTTTTGACAAATCATTTCCAGATATATTTGAGGGGATAAGGATATATATTTGTTTTCATTGTAGTAAAAAATAAAAAGTTTGGTTAAATCCAGTTAGAGGCAGCATTGGAGAGAGAAGAGATTTAAGAACCTATTTGCTATAAATGCAGCTGTAAACCTGAAAATTATTAGGGATGGGAATTATTTTTGCTTTCTGATGGGGAATCCTATGATAAAGGTAAAATAATAACAGCTGAGGCAAAATACATGTTTCATCCAAGTATTTGTTCTGGTTTTGTTCCCATGTCTTCTATTACTGTCAAATAGTTCTGCTTAGCAAAAGTAGGACTTAGTTATGTGAGGCTGGGCCCAACCATTGCATCAACTGGAGCATCAGTGCCCCCCATGAAGTCAGTGCTGAAGTCAAAGATATTCTGTGAAGCCAAGGAGGGGTTCATGCAGAGGGGATTTCTCTGCACTGTGCCTCTGCATGCCTTGATCACCTGCTGTCATAAAATCAACAAAGAAAGCAAAATCTAAGTGTGTGTGACCTGTATTCTGCCCTAGTTCCTCTGAAGACTTCTTTTTCTTTATTTTTCTTTCTCAGTTGTACCAGAGGGAGACATCTTCTTTGTTTTACAAACTTTCTGTGTGGTGTGGTTGAATTCAAGCCTTTCTGAAAAGATAGCTTTGTTAACATACCTTCAATGTTCTCATGCCTTTGAAAGATAGTTATTACTGGATGTAAAGGGGATCAATGGAAGTTTTCCCAAAAGCTGTGAACTGTACAGATTTTGTTGACATTATTTTCTTGTCTATAGATGTAGAATAGAATAGAATAGTTCCATCTGGAAGGGCACTACAAGGATCATCTGGTTCAACTACTGAGTCCAGCTATATCAGGATAGTAACCTGTGATCATATTTGTTAATGTAATACAGTGGATTAAATGTAAATGGGAAAGCAGATTCGACACATGAAACAGAAGTCTGCTCACTTTTTGACTTATATTCATTTTGTCTATATCAGAAATAAACCCTACACCTAGTTATTTGGATGCTTTTCTCAATCTCAAGTATTCAGAGAAGTTTAATTTTAAAATTCTGATATAACTGCTTCTCAAAAAATCTCACCCTGATAAAAGACAAATACAGATGGAAATTTTCTACTTCAGATATAACCTAAATAGACATAAGTGATAGATTCAGATAAGTGGAAATTCTTTACTGGAAAGAATGATACTGGCCTGTACACACAGTTGAATAGGGTCTGTTTCTTAGAAGCAGGTGAGTAGTGCAAGACATATCACATTGTAGAAAAACATTCATGATGGCTTTTGGGTAAGAATGCCCAATTCCACCTTGATTCCCTGTTTACCTTAAAGCACACTTCAGGTTATCAATACTTCTAAGTGAAATAAACATGAGGTCATTGTATCTTAACAGGGAAAAGATGCTGTTTACTAAGTCTCATGATTGTTCATTGTACTACTCCTTTTTTTCCTTATCTTTTCACCTTACACCTCCTTTTAAAAAAGTTATGCATAATGTAATAGTAACCAGTTTATACAGACTTGTGACTACTGTGAAGATCAAATGTGTTTGGTTTGTAGCTGCTTTTCTGTGAAGAAAAACCTCTTAAAATAGTATGGGTTCAGCCTGATTAGATAATGTAGGCTGAAGTTTGAACGGGGTAAAAATTAAGAGAAAAAAACAGAGACCTCCAAACCAAACAAAAACTTGCTAATTACAATTAAAATTAGATTTTGTACCACTTGCAAAGGAGTGTCTGTCTCAGTATCATAACATTTTTTTCACATTTGCTCATAGCTACTCAGAGTCCAGCTTTGAAATCCGTATCTCTACCTTCTGCAGAAACCAGAGAGATTGAGATGGGTAATCAACAGATTAGTTCTGTGTTGTTTGTTGTGTTGTTTTGTTTTGTTTTCCATTATCTTAGCATCACATAGATCTGCCAATGGTAACTTTAAGATCTGCTTCAGAATCTTGGCTGCCGAGATTCACAGAGAGCTGCTTATTCACTATTCTTGTGTCTGAGTAATCAACTGGCTTCAAAACAGCTTAAAGACAGTGTTGTCGTATCTCATTGCTAGCTTATTTCTTTTTGCATATTTGCAAAGAAATCCCAGAAAATTTAGTAATGTAAAATTCCTTGCTAGTAAGAATTCTTTTGGGCATGTGGAGCTCAAATTGTGAGGCCAGAAGACTGTATTGCAAACCATCATATCTTCTTGTCACAGCATAATTGCCTCACATCTCACTTTCAGGCCATCTGCCATCTTGCTTAGCTTTGCATTAGCATCATCTGGAATTGCAGAGTCTTCACAAAGCTGTTTGATGTTAATCCATTAAATCACAGGTCTCTCAGCATTTTAAGCTCAGATTCTTTTTTCAGCTTTTGAGGAAACACATCCTGTTTCTTCTGGATCCAAAACATCTGATACCACAGAAGTGCAACCAACCAGATCTGGTAATGATTTCTCATAAGATTAATCCTCTTGACAGTTAGGAACTTTCAGAGGAGGAATAGTGCCTTTCATTAAACAATTTGTTCAGTTTGACATAAATGAAGAATAACTGCTGGTATGAAAGAGCTGTATCAAATAGCAGGTTTCTTTATGACATTTTATATAAAATATGATCTAGTAATTTGGAGTCTTTTCTATATTGGCTACAGTATGTAATTCTTAGCTTTAAAATTAAATCTGACTTACAGTAGATAGTAAATTTAAATAGACCTGTCCACACCTGAGTTTCATAAGTGGAATATACTGATTTGAAGTACTTAGAGTCCTATGAAATGAAGTGAAACTGCAGAAATCCCAACATATTTTGGAAATGTAGCTCTTCTTTTAGCCTTTCTTTATAAACATAGTCATAATTCTAAGTGCCCAGATTTCAAAACTGGTACTATAACAACATGTCATTGAAGATTCAGACACTTGCTAGTTGGTCCTTAGAAAATTTCAATGATGTGCTTCTCTTATTTTGCAGATGAGTTTGTAAGAGCTAGATATTTACTTGAGGCCACTGACAGTTATCCAAAAGAAGAAAAAAATTAGTAAGATGAGAGCCAGCTGGAAAGATTTCACTTCATTAGCATGCCAGTAGTGTAATGCCTAATGCATATGTTTTTGGAACAAATTAATTTTTGAAGGAAATCTATTACTAAAGGGAAGATTGATTGCAATGGTCAGCCATTCATGTCTGACAGAAGGCAGTTTATATGTTTCAGTTGGTACATTTCTAGCTTTGTCATCTTTTTTGTCTTCTCCAATTTCAGTGCCAGGATATCCTCCTTGATCCTTTGAATTCTAGACAAAAATTCCATGCAATCCCAGTTCGCTAATTTTTATTCATAATTTGATCTCACATTTTTGAGTGGCTTTGTTTTTCTGCTGTCAGCTTCTTTTTGTACAATTCTGCTAAGAGTTTGGTTATTAGTAGCATTATGTTTCTGTGCATTAATGCATGTTTTTGGAAAGTGTTTTCAAGTCACACTTAATTGGTTATACATTACAGAGTCTACCTGTCTGCAGAACATAATGTGTTAAAAATTATGTAGAAGTTTCTTCAGCTCATAAAATAATATGATGTAGTTGCATGATGGTCCTTGACACTTCAAAACAATACAGCATGATTTTTGTTTTTTATTTTCCAGCTTCACATGACTTTCTTCATGTTACTTCTACTACCCAAACTTTTACAGCTTCAGAAATACCAGACACTGGTAAATTATAGTAATACTATTTCAGAAGCATATACTTTGGCTTGGTTGGTGCTGAAAAGCTTAATACTGCTTCTGTGTTGCTGATTTCATACAGTTATTCCATACTGCTTGCATCCAATGTTGCCCTCTGTGTTAATTTTTCAAATCCTATAACAGCAGAATCATTTCTGGCACAGGTTTAAAGCAAGACTACAACTAGCTTACAGAGCCTGAATAATGCAGTATCAATCAAATGGATGTGTCCGGGAAAGATTTAAATTTTGAAAGGCTTAAGACTGTTACAGTCTAGTAAGATATGATACTATTTAGTGATAAGATGGTTTGCTTTCTCTCTTTCTGTCTGTCTGTTTTTAAAATGCTCATATGCATTTTGCTGTGATTTTTCCTATGTATTTTCTTAAAATAAGAAAGTAAACGTGTCAGGCCAGACTTTCTTAACTAAGCTATACTTTGGGTTACAGCTTTGATATAGGTGGTTGTTTTTCCTGTAGCCTTTGATATGTGAGGATGCTTACATTTTTTAAGCACAGCTTGAACATGAAAAAGTACTTGCATAAGAGATGAGGGCAATGGGGAAGAGGTAGGAGGAGGCAGAGGGGAAAGGGAAACAGTTCATTGCCCAAAACTTTACTCTGAACAGTGCAGCTATAGTCTATTAAGTTCTTTGCTGTGTAATCTACTGGTTCTTGGCATCCTAATACAGTTTTCAAGAGTTCAGATTTGCTGCACTGTACTATAAAGCATCCTACTCCCAGGCAATTATTTTAAATCAGTTTAATTCATTCTGTTATATGGGATACCTGGGACCAAATCAGACTGAAAAAAAAAAAAAGGCTGAAGTTGAGAAACTGGTTAGAGCTAAGTGACTTAATGAAGTGGTACCAAGAGACTTACACCTAAAATCATGTTTTTTCCTAAATTTTATGAAGAATTCTTAATTCCATGGAAAGATATGGTATAAGTTGTAGATCTGTTTTTTTTCAGGTGTTATTTAAGGCAAGTGCATATAAAACAATATATATAAATTGTTTCTCCAAAGTCGTTGTGAACATTTGCAATCTAGAATAATATCTTCCACTAAGTAGTTAGTGAAGGTATTTAAAATGCTTAGAAAAAAGAAGTTCCATTTTGTAAATAAATAATAACGGAAAATAATACTCTGCAGAGAAGTGGAAGGTAAACTTTCTCAACCACACATCTTCCTTCCTAATTTATTACATGAAGCTATTTCTTAAGTTTATTTACTCTTTTTTCTTTTTCTTTTTTTTTTTTTCCTGCAGCTAGAGATACTACTGAGTTGGAAATACCAATACCCATAATTACTACAGAACCTCAGTTGTTAGAAAAGGCCCTGGGTAAAATTCATAAGATGACTTCATTTAGTTGTAAAGACCTTCTTTTCATTTTATCCTTGCTGCTATTTTTGGAAAATTTGCGTTGTTTTAGTTGTCACCTTCCCAGTAATTCATAGCATTTACTGCTGCCATTAATTACCTTCTCATCTGCAGTCTTCATTCATCTCTGTAGATGGAGGTTTGGGAATGTAGAGGTGGGTTCCCTTTAGTTGGTGCGGTTTGGTTTTTTCATTATTAAGGTTCCCAGCTGTGGGTTTGCCTTTCTCCATTTTGTTATATGTTTTTGTTTTCCTTCTGTGCTGAGAAGACTTAACTGTGAGAGGGCATGGCATGCTCAAGATATATTTCTATGTAATGTTTCTGTGGAAAGGACATTTTCACTAGCTTTTTTTGTAGCCAGCCTACTGACTGTTTTCTGGAACAAAAAGTGTTTTCTTACTACATGCAATTCTTACTGTGCTAAGATTACTAAGTACTAATACAAATCCTCATTAGTATGAAGAATCATGTCATGTGGTTTCCACATTACCTTTCACACTGGCTTAACAGTTCATGCGACACAGTAATGCCTACCTGATTTGCCAGGAAATTTTCCAGTGCTTCCATTTTAACAATGCAACATTTGTCTCCTGAGTTCTGGGGTATCCACAGTATCTCTGAGGCAATTACACCCTTTAACACAAGATTATCTTTTCAGATTTAGGTGAAAGAAAGCCTCTTTCTTCAAGAGCCACAGTATTTGGCATGACAGAAATGCCACTAATCTCAGCTGGTATTGAGATCTCTCTTAATTGTATTCTCCTGACGTCTAGGCAGTTTCCCAAAAGACACACCAGTGTTTTACTGAATGGAGGATTTATTCTGACTTTCTCTGTAGAAAAGTCTAACTGGACAGAGAGAGAACAGATGAATAGGCTGCAATGTTTGAGAAATTTAGAATGATAAGATTAATTTTTCTTATGTTTGAAAATGACTAGCTAGATTGTCCTGTGCAGTTGTCATTTTTTTATATATTTTTCTTTGTGAAGGATCATATATATACACAGAGGCCTTTTGTTCATAATGGTTAAGTGACTGCTAACATGTCAACTTTGGTTGTGTTGTACACTGGATGCAAAACCTTTTCTACAACAAGTTTCACCTGCTGTTCTTAAGAATAATCTGTGAGCTTTTAACCACAGGAAAATGACAGTTACTGATTTGGTTAGTGAGTCATTCAATGTTGCTAGAAAAAGTTCACATAGAAGGGACCAGAACAAAAAGGTTTCAATTCCCAAAAGCTGAGAATATAAAAAAAAAAACAAAACCAAAAAACCCCAGAAATCCCCAAGAACCATTTTCTTATTACCAGCAACTTCTTCATTTTTGTGCATATTTGAAAACTGTCACCAACAGCCTTGCCTCCCTTACATCTGGAGTCAAGCCTATAGTGTAGCAAAAATATGCAGTGCAAATGAGTAGACGTGGAACAGACTTTACACTGGTTTATGTATTAGATGGGTACATTTTCCCTGTGCAAAACTAGAAGAGTATGATGAAGTCACTTAAGTGAAGTTACTTGTTCTTCAGTGTACTGTGGGATGATGGACTGTATGAGTGTAAGTAGTTAAAAGGTGTGCTACAATTCTGCAGAAAAACTGCCTTTAATCAATTCAGAGAATCATAGAATTACTTGTTTCCAGGCATTTTTATACATAACACAGCGATTCATCAGTGCCAGAGACAGATTTCTGACACATCAAATGATTTGGTTGCTTCTAGAACACAATAAGTGAGATCAGACCCTGAATTTTGAATACAAAGGTTGGTCTCTTGGCTCCTCTACGTACAGTCTGCAACAACTGTTGACAACTTTCAACAAAACATAAGGAGTGGTTTGCTCAGGTAGCTATTTAGAGATTTTTCTACTGATGGAGAGCCTTTTATCTATGGAGTTTCTAAG
>JANIJG010000858.1:0-101653 GCA_024611175.1 Megaceryle torquata | reverse complement strand
GGGAAAGGATGACAACAGGGCACCCCTGCTGTGTCTCCTCCATCCTGCTGGGAGATATAGATCCAGCCCACACCCATGTGCAGAAAACGTCTCTTCCTGCAGCTCCTCTTCTTTGCAGAGAAGAAACACATGCAAAGGAGGCTCCTATATTTCTCCAATTAATGTAATTAAGAGAATTAAACTTTTGGAGAGAACGAGTTTTTCATTTTCTTTTTATTTGATTAGGGAAATTCCCACTACGCGCTTTGTGCAAATGAAACCCAGGCTCCTTTCCGTTGTTCGGTGGCCCCAGGAGGCCGCGTTACCTTTCAATCTTGCATGCTAATGTGTTTAGAGTTAAAATCCCCCCTGCCCCGGGCAGCTGAAGGAAGGATCCCAGAGCCTTGATTAAAGCACGGCTTCCCGAGCAAGAACGTGCACATGGTGGAGCTGCCAGGCTCACGGTGTGCCCGGCACAGCTAGACCAGCCGCCGCATGGATACCGGGAAATGCCAGTGCATCCTGGGGCTCACAGTTTTTTTGTGTTTAGTCCAGGATGGTACAATAAAGGGAAAAGGAATAGTAGGGAAGGCTTGGGGCTGGGCAGCTGGAGATCTCTCCTGGCCAGCCTGCCCACGGTGACTCCACCAACAGGAGTAATTATTTTTTTTCAGTCTGTATATTAAAATATCTTCTCCACAAAACTAGGTTTAGCTATCAAGGTTACTGAAAAATAAAACACAAGGAAATGTCTTTGTACAATCCTACCATGAGGTTTTAGGAGCTTAAACTATCCCACAAGCGCTCCAAAATTACAAGCCAGGTCCCCAGAATGAGATAGGCTTAAAAATCAATAATAATAATAAAAAAAAAATACATTATGGCTTTTAATTTTTCTTCAGCTTTCTGAGCTTTTTAGGCACACAGGGGACGTTACACATTAATGAAAGCTGCTATTCCCATCTAAACACAATTTCAGGTGGTCGTAACTTAGAAAACCACAGGAGACATCACCAGGTCCATGGCAGGTACAAATCTGGACAAAGAAAAGCAATGCAAAACTTGGGGCAAAATGGCTCTTTTAGTTTCTTGCAGCAGGAAGCATGTCTAGAGAGAGCCAATCCAGCTCTTTTTTATTTTTTCCCCCAGCAAAAATCTGCTGACCCGGAGTCTGGCTTTCCGGTTCCTCCCAATTAACGTAATGAATTGGAGATAGAGCTCCAGGAGCGCCGTCTGGGATGGGAGGAAACCACAGGACGGCTCAGGAGGCGGCATGGGGCCAGTGGGGCTGCACCGGCACGAGTACAGGTGGCCTGAGAGAAGGATGGAGGTGAGGCTTGGATTTCCCAGTGTTTGTCACCTCTCCAGTAAAAACTTTAAAGATCCGCTGTGGAAGATGAACGGGGTTATCTGGATTTAGCAGAAGGCGTTAGCTCTCTTTTCCCCTCCAAGAGGGGAGCGGGAACAGCTCCCTGTGGTCAGGAGGCTGAATTGGAAGCTTTAAAGCCCATCAGGTTTCTGGGCTTGCAATGAGCACTTCTGATTATATCGCTTTTTTGATTAGGTGAAATATTTTTCTCTCTTAATCCCTAATTCCTCCAGCTTTCCCAGGGGTTACTCAGAGTAGAGAAGCTGGGGGTGGAGATGGAAGGGTCAGGTCATGCCACACTGGGATAATGGCACAGGATAGGATTTAGGGATGCTCCTCCAGGTGCCCTCTTGGCCCTTGCTCTGTAAAGAACCAGAAGGGCAGTGGATTGCTGGTGATGGTCCCATGGCTGCCCTGGGCACAGCATCATGAAGCAGCAAAACACCCACAGCCACGGCCTGACTGCCCATCATGAGGCCATTGACAAACCTTCACTTCTGGAGGATAAGGAAAGTTTTTGGCCACAGCAGCAAAATGATAAAACTTCACAAGCTGCTGGTCGCAGGCTGCTCCCATTGCTGCTCGGAGCATCTGTGGAAGAGAAAACTTCCCAGCATAACATCCACAGCCTCTTAAGTAAGTAGTCTTTAATGTTGCACTAAAGGGTTGTAGTCTTAATATGTAAAATCTGTTTAGCTTTTTTAATTCTTGGATCGTGCTGTGGAAAGTCCTCCAGAACTTGCCTGCTGGCTTTTTTCCCCCAGCCTTTGGTCTCAGAGGAGCCATGGCGAGGAACGCCCTCCCGCAGAGCCAACCACAACCCTGGGTGAGTGGGAGCCAGTGGGAGATGCCCTGAAGATGGCAGCAAGGCCATGGGCACCATGCAGCCAGGGCTGGTGACAGCACAGGGACAGTGGGTAAAACAGCACTCTGCTAAATGCTGTCTGAAGCAAATATTTTGCTTTTAAAAAACAAATAAGGGGGGAGAGCTGTAGCAGAGCCCTCTTTCATAACAAATGTCAGAGCAATACCCATGGATGGAACTTTCTGGTAAATCAGGATGGGGCAAATCCCACCTGCTCACTGCAAATCTGCTGGGATGCTGAAAGGCTGGTCAGCCCCTCCCAGCTGGGTCTCTCCATCCCTGCCCAGCTGCAGCTGAGCCTTTTTAAAGACTGATGAAGAAGGGGGCTATTGGTTGGGTTTCTTCAGTGACTCTGGCTGCAGGCAGCTTCTTGCTGAGGGAGTTATTTTAGGGCCTCAACCTTCTCTTGTGCTTGTAGCCCTTGGCAAGATGGGCTTGGTACTGGGCTGTGGCTGTTCAACTGATGCGTTAAGGCAAGTATGAACTAGAGCTGGTACCTGCTAGGCTCACAATGGGACTGTTTGTGGTTGAGTACCCTGACTGGGTCTGATAGGTGCTGTTTAAATCTGTAATTAAAAGAGGGATCTTTCCCCCTAGATCTTCTGGCCCCAATTTAGGGAGGCTGAAGTGTTGTCAGTAAATGACAGACTATTGCTGGGAGAGGCACAAACAAGCTCATAGGGGGAGTGTGGGGAGGAGGATGATATCTGGGTACTGTGTTTTGTCTAGATGAGGAGTGCTGCAGCTGAAACTGCTGCCTGCCCCAAGGGGGCTTGGGGCACACCAGCCCTGCCAGGGGATGGGGATGTGTGAGGTGGGAGCAGTACCCCTAGGGAGGTTGCTAAGGAAGGGCACTGCAGCTGGAGGGGCTGTGGCTGGGTTGGTGGAGCTGGGTGGAAGGAGAGGGGCTGTGCACATGGGGTGGAAACTCAGCCTTGGCCACAGGGTTGCAGGGAGATGGAGGGGATTAACCCACCATAGTGGAAAAGTGAGTGTGCAGATGTGGCTGTAGTTTGCAATGAGCATGTTGAAAGTGGTAGGTCTTGTGCAAAGACACTGAGCAGCAGGGGTGTTTGGAGAGATCTGAAGAGGGGCAGACAAGGGCACAGCCTGGCAGGGCCAGGATGTTGCAATGAGGTCAGCACAGCAGAGGCTCTGGGAGCTTTGCTGTGGGGAAGGGCCAGGTTCAGAACAATGTCTTAGTGTTGGGGTGGGATGTGTAAAGGCCTGTGTGGGGCCAGACCCCAGACCCTCCATGGATATTTTTGAGGAGGTGGGGGAGAGATGAGTGGAACTGGGTGGAGGTCTGACAGCTGGGAGGCTCAGCAGTGAGCATTTTTGGGGTGGAAATGGAAAGGTCCTGTAGGATTTCTATAACTCAGCTTGGAGAAACACAAATTTAGTGCTTTTAAAGGTCAATAAGCTGGGGGGGGGGGGGGGGTGTGGAAGGGCATTTATAAGGCAAAATGTAGGAAATCAGCAGCCTCCTGTGCTCTGATCTCAGTGTTCACCTTACAGCTGAAGGACCTTCCCTGTGGCTGAGCCAAGCAGCCAGTAATAGACTGGTCCCAGAGATGGGGTCCACTTCTGTGTGCAAGACATGGTCTGGAGATAAAGAGCATTTGGGTCCCCAAACCTAAAGGTAAGGCACCTGGGTAGTGTTAATGGCTTAAGAGTTACATGTTGGGGTGGTGGCGGTGATATAAGGGTGGAGAGGAAAAGCATGTGTCCTGGGACCTAAACATCTGTATCTTGGAGGACAGCAGCTGTACAAAGAGAGCTTCGAGGGCCAGGATACAGGACAGAGTGTACAGGCAAACTGGGGGATGATTAGGCTGAGATCATGTAAACTCTCAAAGGTAAGAGATCTTGGGCCAAGGAGAGGAGTACATGCCGACAGCTGTCCAACAGCAGCTCAGGGTGTCTGTCCAGAGATGCAAAGAATTTCCAAGGACAAGGTGGTGAAGCAGCACTCCCAGCAGAGGCGTGAGGCGAACATGTGGCAGTGCTGCTGTGTGGTGGGAGGGCACAGCGCTAGCACGCAGGAGCACGTGGCTGCAAGTGCACACAGAGCCCCAGTGCCGCCGTATCCATCATGAGCATGTTTGCACCGCTGTGTCTATGGGTTGGCTCTAGCCTGGGATGGGTGATATCTTTTCTAACTCTGGTATGGAGGAGGGGTGCAGCTTGTGAGTCACTGGTGTATCTCCTGAATTGACTTTGTGCTTTGCAGCTACCACCAAAGTGAGGGTACTTGTGCGCACATGGTCTGTGATCCCCTCTGTACAGATGAGGTCTAGCCAAGCTGGTGATGTGCTGCTCTGCCCTGCCAGCATCACCCATGTCCTTCCAATAGCTGGAAGAGTCCAGGCAGCACCATGGTCTTGCTCAGACAAAATTTTTCTGTACAATGCGTCACTGGGTGGAGGGTGGTTGGAGTGGGCACACCAAAGTTGATATTGTTGGTGCCTGCCTGTGGTGTCAGCATCCCCGGGGGGCCCCTGTGAGTCAGCACTCGGTCCCCTCTGCCTGGAGCCCTGCCAACTCCTGAGCAATGATTTCCAGTGCATGTGGCCAGGTTGTGTGTCAGGAGGATTAATGATAGAGGCTTCTCAGGGCTTTAAGAGATCTGGGTCTAATTTAAAAACAAAACAAAATGCAGAAATTTAGGAGCAGGGGAGTTGCTGTCCTGGGGCAAGCCTGGGATGCAGCTCGGCGCATATCCGATCTTGCAGTAACATGTGCCAGGACCTTCAGAGAAGGTACAAGCAAACACCTGGTACACAGGAAAAACCCAACCTCCCAGGGGTGCTTTCTTCTTTGTCTTTTGCTATTAGTCATTAGCTTATGCTCCGAAGCACATGGCCTTATCTCCCCTCCAGGCATCTTCCTTTTATCTACCTTGACTCACAGAGCTACAGAAACTTCTATTAGCCACATAAATGTCAGCTCTTCTTTAAAATCTTACAAAACTCTCTGCATTGGTGTATCTTATGGCAATGAATTCCATTAATCATGTGTTGGTATAAAAATTAGTTTCTTACCAGTTTTTAGCTTTCTGTCTTTGTATGTATCCATCTATCCTGGTAGAGCTTTCTTTGTTATGTCCATAAGTGTCCATCCCTGATGCAGAGTGAACCTGATGCCAAGAGGAGCTCTAGTTTTGCCTGATATTTTCTGGTAAGAGGCTTAAAGCAAATGACTGGAAGAGCTTGACAGCAAACGTCCTTTTGCAAAAAGTCTTCAGCAACTTTCTTGCTGAGAAGAGGGGCTGGCGGTAGAGTAGTTCTGCCTGCTAGAGGGATGGGAAGTTCAGGCTGAAGATGTCTCCCAAGGCAGAGGCTTGGGGTTGTGCCAGGTTGTGGGAGGTGGAGGTTTGGGAAAGGGCTGCAGGGCTTAGCCAAGGACCAAAGGAAATGTGGAACAGGGGAACGTTTGTCTTGATTTAATTTGACACTTAAACTGGAAGGGGGTGATTTGTAGCTGTGCGTATTTAAAAAAAAACTCCTCGAGATAGGGAAGTGGAGGCAATAGCAGGTTTGGATGCCAGATCAGATAAGACCCTGTGGGTAATGCCTCTACCTTACTCATTTTTATCCAGCTTTACCTCCAGGCTCTTAAAAACCCCAGTGGCTTGAAATCCTCCACTCCTGACTCTATTTCCAACATCTCCGTTACACCGAGGCACCTGAAGCCAATGAGATGTGCACTGCTGTATTGACCTCGGATGGCGTAGTGTTCCCTGGCCCTGCCATCGCATGCTCAAGTACAGTTTGGTGCCCTGAAGACTGAGCCGTGTGCTGGGATGTCTTGAGCAGCTTGGGCTGCCACAGGAAGATGTGATGGGACAGTGCATCATTGCTGCTGGAAGGGGGTCCTGGAGACCTCTGCTGTGTGTGAAATCCTGCTTACTGCATCTTAGATGATCCATATGGATCTTGAGATAGGGACTGTTCTTTGCAGAATGCAGTGGGAGGAGTAAGTATTGGAGGGAGCACTGAAGATCCTATTGCTTGTGCAACAGAGGAACAGAGGGGTGGCCTCAGGGCTCACTGGCCTCCTGGGCAGCCAAGCATGGGAGCACTGCAGGGAAGGAAGGAGGCAAGCATAGCCCAGGCATGTGTAGGCATCAGTGAGGAATGTGCCTGCACCCTCCATGGGGCATATCACAGGGTGCTGGCACAAACTGAGCTCCAGACAGAGATGTGCCAGCAGCTGGCTCCTGAGAAGAGCCTTCAGCAGGTACTGAAGGGTCTGGTGGAGCACACAGGTTCAAGACAGCACTGGCCAGGATGAAGGTGTTTTGGCACCAACCCTAATCCTTTCCTGCCAATACCCTGATTGGAATTGAATTTCCAATAGGAACAGTCGTGGGACGCTAGCCACAAGCTGGCAGGGAGAACTACAGATTTTTATCGTGTGTTTCACAGTATTTCTTTCATTTAAAAAAAAAAAATCATAGGAGTGACTGATGAAAACACTCCTGTGGCTGATCTCTTTCAGAAGCTTTGGGCAGACAGAGATGGGTCTGGAGGTGACCATGGGATGGTGAAGGGGCACATAACCCATCCCCTCCCAGCAGCCTGTGGGGCAGCACTAGCTGCCAGGGCTCTAGCCCAGCACAAAGGCAGGACCAGCTCAGCCTTGGCTGGGTTTGCCGTCAGTTTCTTGCTCCATCCACAGTGGAGCTGGGACTCCCAATGGGTGTTGCATCCAAGCTGAGTTTCTCCTTCCTGCACCTTCAGCCCATTGTTTCCTGCTTGGTGCAGATGGGTCCCTCCCTGCAGCATTTCCCCACGTGAGGGGCCAGGTTATCTGCCTCCATCCCTGGGGTGTGGTCCACCCTGGCCAGGAAGCCACTCTGAATGGCTTTGCGGACCTCCGGCAGGTTTTGTGGTCCTTGGCCATGCTCTCGCTGGTTATTTCCCACCACTGTTACACAGTGGTGCCCAAAACAGGCAAGACTGGAAGCACTGGGGAGGACACTGGAGGTGAGACATTCTTTCTTTTTCTGTCTCCCAACAATGCTCCTTCTTAAATATTTGTATTTTTTTCCTCCTCAGTACAATGCCCTTGCCTTACATTCAGCCTGCGATCCATGACGTGCCCAACTCTCTTGCAAAGCAGCCACCTTTCCAGCTTGTCCCCATATTTATTTAGGCTTCCTCACATTGCCCCATATTTGCTCGTTGAACCTTTCACTTTTCTTGGTGAACACTCATGGTTTTTCTTGGCTCTATCTCCAGTTTATCAAGAGTGTTTTGAGCTCTAATCCTGCCTCACTATGTTGCCTGAGCACTCCTGGCTCTGACAGGAGGCATGAGCTCTATAGGAGATGCTGCGGGGTGAATTTTGGTCATTTGGAGCTGTGCACAGGTTAAGGACAGAGACAGTTCCTCTTCCTCTGACCCTTTCCACTCTCATTTCTTTAACAAGGCTAGTCCATGTGGGGCAAATACCCAGGGAATGCTCTTGCTTGAGGATAAAAAACAAAAAGGATAAGCAGTGTGTCCAGGGAAAAGAAAACATCCTTAGAGATGCTGGGAGAGGGGCACAGCGTGACCCTGCCCTGGAAGAGCCTCCCTTCCACCTCTGTTGTTATTGCTGCTCCCTTCTTTGACCTGAGCAGTTTGCAAATATTTTCAGTCCTGCAGGTTGTTTCCATTAGGGGGGGGGAGGAATCAATGAGGCAGCCAAGAGTCTGTGGCTGAGCCTGCTCTCTGCTAAAAATGGACCGAACACCTCTTTCCTGAGTGCCATGGGATGGGTTTGCCTTTTCCTGGCTCTGACCCCATCACTTCCCAAAAGCTGCCTCTTTGGGCTGGTGTTCTGGGTCTCCCTGCCTGCCTTAGAGCTGCTCAGGCTTCTCTTCCTCCCTCCCCCTGTGCCTGGCCCTGAGGCTCGGCAATTCCCGCTAATGCGAAAACGTTCCTATCATTTCATCAAGTCACTTGATAATTTGCCAGAAATGCCTATTGATTTCTTGCACGCTTCTGTGAGGACAGAGGTAAATAAGAGTCATTTGTCATTGCATTATGTGTTGGTAATTAAAAATTACTAGGTAACTTCAACCAAAAATTGAATAATTTGAAGTAAAATTAAATAATTCTAGGTAATCAGTACAAAATGAGACCATTATTTTACTTATCAGTAACTAAAAATTACCAGGCATTTTTCCTCTTTTGGATGCTCTTCCTCCCCCTCTGTGTCAGTAGAGCCCTTCTAATTTGTTTTAATTGTTTATTTTAATGAGTAGTGTTTTTCTGATAACATTTTAGTGTGGCTTTTGTTGTTGTGTTTTTTTAGAGATGGCTTTTATTGCATTGCACAAAGCCTGGAGCACCTCAATGTGGGAGCAATTTGGAAGCTAAATTATTATTTATTTAAATCAAACCTTCCAGCCTCTGTAAACGTTTGGCTGATTCTCTAATTGCTGTAGCAGGGTGATGGAAATGCTCAGTGCTCAGCTTTCTGTGTTACAGGGCTGATGAGGAAGCACCTGGGTGCTCTTCTGAGCTCCATGACCTAGCGTGGCATGTCCTCTGCCACCCATCCTGGTTCCTGGAAAGATTTCTGGACCCAGAGCTGTGCTTTTACCATGGGTCTGCACAGCACCTCCCATTGGCATCCCCCAGCTGTTGGGTGATCTTGGCCAAGTGGCATGTAGAGTTTGGCAGCAGATAGGAACGTTCTACTGCAAGGTCTCATTCCATCTAAGGAAGAAGGAAGATCTGGAGGTAGGTAGCGAGACTCACAATTCTAGCCTGATTTTTATCTGATTGTGGCAGTAGGGCCTGATGAGGCTGCTGGTAGGCTGGTTTTGGAAAGGGTGGTGTTTCTTAGATGTGAAGCCACTGAAGCTCTTAGGTCAAGGACATCCAAGATGCTCTATGAAGCTCTCCAGCTGTCCAATTCCTTGCCTTGGCTAGTAGGGCTGTGGGTCCACCTGGACACCCCCACATCCCCCCTCCAGGGTATTACATGGTCCCAAAAGACAGACAGGACCTGTGCCTGGTCAGAAAGCCCAAATGACTCAAGGTGAGCTGTCACACCAAGGTCCTCTGACCCTTATCTGCACCCATCCTCCTCCAGCTGCTTCCCAAGGGCCTCCCAGTCCCTGAGTTCGCAAACTGGCAGAAGAGAGCAGGGTGGGGCTGGGCTAGCACTGCTGCATTCCTCTTTTGATCAGATCTTGAGAAAGTCAGGACTGATTTGCCTGATCCCTCAGTGAGCCTTCCTCTCTGGCAAGGGTGGGGTACCTGGACCTCTGTGTAAACCCTGCTCTGCCTGGTGAGGATTTGTCACCTCCCTGCTGCATGGCACAGTGAATTTGTGCATTCAGCCAGGAATGATGCTGCCTTTCTTTGCTGCTGCTGGGCTGTGTTACAATCTCCTGTCTATGGCAATTTGCTCTGCACCATCACCCCAGGGGCACAGTATGATCTTCTCTTTGCCTGGTTGCCTCCTTGAGAGCTGCACAGATGCCTTTCGCCCAGGGGCCAAAGTCCAGGGAATCCCCATAGGTACCTCACTTAATGTGATCCTGTCCTGGAGGTGCTGATGGGGATGCAGTTTGGTTGTGAACAGTATGGGCTGGAGAGTTGCTGGGTCACTGCTGTGCCAGGGGTCCCTGCAGGCATCCTGCCCTGGGCTGCTCTGTGCTTTAGTAGCTATTAAAGGCAAAAAACTGCTGCCTCCTCTATGGAGGATGGAGTTTAAAAAATATCCTTATAGTGCCGCTCACCGGGCACCAGCTCTCAGCCTGCGATAGCCCCTGCTTTGAGCTGACCAAACAAGACAGTAATGGAACAAGTGAATAGTTTGGGGATTTTTGCTTTTTTCTCTTCTTTAATAAGACCCCCTTCCCTTCCATGAAGACCTAGAAAATGCCTGGTTGGAAAGCTTCCCTTGTCGCCGGTGCTAGGTCTGCCTCTGCTCTCAGTGATGTGGTGCTTCCCTGGGTGAAGCTCAGGCTTAGGGCAGGGAATGGGCTGGAAGGCAGTGCTGAGGATGGACCAAGGATGGTGTGTGGGAATGGCTGCTGCAGCTGGGGACGTGGGAAAACATCAGTATTTCTTTAGGTAGTCAAAAGAGGAATAAGGGTGGAATTATTCCTCTGAGCTCTGCTCCTTTCCATGTGTGTGAGATCTCCCATCTTCCAAAATCCAAGCAATCCACTGCAATCTCCACGCTGGGCTGGGACTGGTGAGGAGCTTCTTGTCAAAACCTGCTGCTGGGCTGTTGAGGTGCACCCGGGTTCCCCCAAACTCTCCTACCCACTTGCCCAGCTCAGTGGCCCGAGTCCCCGGCTCCATGGCCAGCCCCCGCCCTCTGCTGATGAGACCTGGAAGTGCCAAAATCAGACAAAGCAGCCTCAAATCTGTGGGGTGCCCTGAAGGGCTGGGGACCAGGGAGCCCAGACATGGCTTTTTTTTGTTAAGGTCTGCCTGGAGATGTTGTTCCCTGTCTTGTACCTCTCGCACCCAGGAATAGTTATGTGGTACTTGGCATTCATTCCCCTACGCTTAATTTCATCCCATTTAGAGCTAGTAAAAACTATTCCCTGCAAGCAATTTATTCAACAAATGTAGCTGGCACTTTCTGTTACTGAGTTGTCCAGGAAGAGACCACAATTTTTAATGATTTTTTTTTCCATTCAGTGAATGCTCTTTATGACCGTATTTGAGCTTGGGGTTGTTCATGAATGGCAGTATAGTTAAAAAAAAAATATCCGGTGGCCTATCTGAGCTGCCAGAGTTTGCTATTCACACTGCAAGGCTGGGCACCTTATCACACCGCATATTGTTTCTCTCTCCTGAATAGGAGCCCTTGTCTCCCTCAACTACCTCCTCTTCTACCCAGAACAAAATTAATTTCATCCTGCAACAAATCTGGTTGCTTCATTAAATGAATCTGTTGCTGGCCTTGAAAGATCTCTCAGTGAGCAAAATTTCATTTCTGGTTGAACACCCACTGAGCCAGACACAGATACAAGTGGGTGGTACCCAAAGATGCTCAGAGGTGTATTTACACCGTTAACGTGCCTCTGATCCCTTTGCTCCTGCTTGTAATTCCCTGGGAGGCATATCCTGGAGGTGTGCAAATTCTCTGGGCATTTGGGGCTCCCCTTCAAGATCCTCCACCCTGATGCCTGCTCCTGGCTGGTGCCTTACCTAGTCAAACCTGACAGATAGTGCTCTTTTAATTTTTCCTTACAAATCAGTCCCTTAAGGCTTCTAACCTATTGTGGGGGATTTCCACACCCCAACCCCCTCTTTACATTAATTTCTCTGCAATTTGTTGTGCTCTGAAGACCCAAGTGTGTCACTGAACCTAGGGTTGGAGGTATGACCCTGCTGGCATCACATCCCCATCTCTACCCACATCTAACCCTCTGTTACCTGCAGCTCGGGTTGACACCACTGGCTCCTGCTGCCATCCCATGCACTCACTCTGCCTTGTTTCCAGGGCTCATGAATGGCACCCAAGCCCTTTTTATTCTGTCTAATCATGACAAATATAGAGGAATACTCAGTCACTCGCCTGAGCAAGGGTTTGCCAAAAACATCCTATTCTGGAGCATTTTTATAGTAACTCTGTGATGAGGAAAAGATGGTGAGGGCTCACCGTTCTAATTAGGTTCATTTCTGTCTTGCAAGGGGGATTGGCGGATAGTATTTATGGCTATGAGTAGGTTCAGAAAAATTCCTAGCACCATCTGTTTGAAAGAGAACAGGAAGAATTTCAATATGCTTTAGACCTTGAAGAGTAATGTTTGTATAACAGGCTCATAAAATCAATTTCTAATAGTTACAGGTACCCCCTCAGGAATTTAAATAGTCTGTTAACAAAGTTATTCCATCTGCCAAGCAAATACATTAAATATGCACACACCTAGATAGATAGATAGATAGATAGATAGATGGTTGCATGTGCCTTTCTACTGCACGCTGTGCTATGCCCTTGGGTCCTGAAGGACACTTTTGCTCCGGGGTTACATTTGGTCTTTCCCAGTGGCACCATGTTGTGTATTCCCAATTCAGTGGGAGCTCACCTGCCTTTGACCTGGCAGATAATCACCTTTATGGCCACCTTGTCCCCCTGTGAGCCAAAGGTGGGATCACTGTGTCCTGGTTCCATTCCCCTCTCCAGCTGGCTGCCCATCAGGTACCAGGGGAGAGAGGACTGGCTGTGGGGGTTAGAAGGGCTGTAGGCAATAGGAGTTTCTGAATATGCAAATGGTGAGCATGCAAGGGGCATGATCAGTCCCTTCACGCACTGTTTGCAGACTTTTTTTAATCTGGTGTTGTAGCCTGACTGTTGAGCCAGCTGGTCTCTGCTCTGCTTCCAGCCTCCTCACTCCTCTGTGATGTCTTGCTTTTCCATTGCCACTTTACATCCATCAGTGCTGGGGCTCTGTCGCATTCTGCCTCAGATGTTTGAGAACAGGCTGACAATGCAGGACATATGCAGAGGAACTGCAAATATGTAATCCTGTTAATTAAACAGTTTGCATTTAACACTGCCCATGGAGCTGCACGACACCTTGCCAATTCTGCAAAGGTTGTATTCTCTGTGTTATCAGGAGTGATTTATGGTGGGAGTTAGGTTGTGTGTCCAGAATATCGATGGAGGAGTTTGCTGCCTGTTGTGTTTCATAGCTGATGGGGTCCCTCTTTGTACCATTGTGTCTTTTGCTGCCTGCCAGCCTGTGCAAGTCTGGGAGCATGTCTCTGAGCAGAGTTATTGATTACAGCATGTTGGGGGCAGCTGCTGGCTATGGGTGCCTCCTCTAGATGGTCAGCTGGTGCTGAGCTGTGGCAAACACAGTGTTTGCTGGCCACTGGCCCCAGGTCACCCTGTTGACCCCGTGCAGCCTTGCTCTGGGGAAGGTGCCCTGGGGAGAGTGGCTGCCCTGCCCACCTGAGAAAAGTGAGCAGCTCTCCGTGTCAATAGATTGATCTCCCCCGGTCCCCCCCCTTTTAATATATTCAGTGAAACCTCTTTGCTGGGGAGCAGAGCTGGAAGGTTAAAGCCTCGGGTGAATTGCAGCATGCACTGCTCCATACTGTGGTGAGGCAGCCCCCTGCCTAGCCCAACCTGCATGGATTTAATGGATTTATCCTCTTCACCCGCAGGCAGATGAGGCACAGAAATCCCATGGGATTCACCAGCAGTCAGGCAGGAGATGTCCCGGGGAGAAAGGCAAACCCCGACACGCCTGGGGCACGCAAGGAGGCTGGGATTTCCTCCACACTCTGGTGATGATCCCTTTGTGCTAGGCAGTTTCTTCTTTTTTAATTTAAAAATCCACATTCCCACTTCCACATAGCTCGTTATCTCAGGGCGTGTGATGAGGTGTCCAGGGGTCTGTCCCGGCAGAGATGATGCAGAACACATTCACACAGGCTGTTGGATCTGACCCCCCCCCCTCCCTCAGGGAGCGGGTGGTTTTCATTTCAGCCTCTTCCATTAGAAGCTCTAAGGGGAGCTCCATCTATTAACTGAGAGCTGCAGGCCTGTAAATTTTGGCAAGAAAAAGCCCTTGGAAGCAAATCATCTGTATTTTCTCAGGGCTGTTTGTCCTCCCTCTTTACATGTGCAGCCTTTGCTTGTCGGGAGGCAGGTACCGCTGCTGACTCCTTCTCCACATGTGTAGATTAATGGTGTCTCCTCCAGAGCCCGCTCCTTCTTCCCTTCCCTTCCTCTCCCTTTAGGTTTTGTTCTTTCCCTTTTGAGCTGTTTCTGCTTTGTTTGGGAGATTCCTTTAGCTGCCAAGTCCTGATTTGTATCTGTTCATTTCCTAGGGCAAGCGCATTGATCTGTGATTTCTGTTATGATACTGCAGATTTCTGTTCCCATTTTTCTTTAAAAAAAAAAAAACAAAACAAAAAAACCCACCAACTTTATCCTGCCATCCAGGAGGTGGTTTCTGTGCTACAGAGAAGCACAATGTTTCCAGAAAAATGTGCATTTCCCTGACTCAGAGCTGTGCCTAATTGCGTACAGAGTGAGTGTCCATCCTTCTTAGTTCCAGTGTAATTATTTGTGGTGTGTTCCTTTGTGATTGTGTTATTCCAGCAGTAACAGCTACTTTCCTTCCAGATTTTTATTCTTTTCATGAATATCAGCATACTGGCAAAAGGTTGTGGTTTGGTTTTTTTTTTTTCCATCTTAATGTTCTACCTCATAGCTCAAGTCAGGGACTTGTGGTTCAGGGATCTTGGAGAAGAGTTTCCTCTTTTCCTCCCCTTCTTTCCAGAAGGGCTGTCTTTCTGCACTGGGATTTGGAATTCTTGGACATGTGTTGCTGCTGCCAGGGATGCTGCTTACTGCTTTTAGATTTGTATTTACTGCAGTGCTTTGCTCTTTAATTTTGTTGTTGTCTTTCTGGCACAATTGCAAAGTTATGCAAATGAAGGCTGGATTATTTGGGTTGCAGACAAGCAAACCCCAGGCACCCCAAGAGTGGAGGCTGAGGGGTGACTCAAAGGACAATGGGCAACATTTTTTCAAGCTGCCACTACAGCTTTGGGCATTTTACAAGGGCTGTGACAGAGGGACAACAGCCTGGGCAGGGGCAGGTGAGCATTTAAGGTGTCCATAGCACCTTACACAGCAAGGGTAGGAGGAGAAAGTGAGGGTAAGACAGGGATGTCTTCCAAAAATACTGCTTACCTATATCACACTTCTCCCTGTGCTGAGGATAATGGGTTAGTCTTTCATCCTGGAAGACCTTATTTTTTATTATGAGTTAGTTTTACAGCACCCTGATGTGTGCTCAGCACTTTATGGTGCAGGGAGAAAGATGAGGTCCATGCGACAGCTTTACCCAGTACTAAATCCTGACCAATTTACGAACAAAAGCAGCAGTATGGCTGTGTCCTGGCCTTCTTCCTGCCTTGCTGCCATAGGGACTTTGAGCTGCTTCTGCCTTTTTTAGCAGCATGAGGAGGTTCTCCTGCCCCAAGGCAGCCGTGCTGCCCACATGCTCCACTCCTTGTCCAAGCTACCACTTTCAGCAGGCAGGTGTCCCATGAAAGCCAAGGCAAGGAAGGCATGCGATGCACAGCTCCCAGACAAGGACCAGCCTGTGGTGTGGTGCCAGGACTATTTGGCCTGGCACAGCCCTCCTGACATACCTGTGAGCAGGGGGAAAATGGAATCTGGAAGGGCTTGCTTGCCCAGTCCAGAATCTCAGCTGCAGGCTGTGCCAAAACCAGTGGGACATGGCAGCCAGCAGTAGCCATGCTGGGATGGGGTTGCAGCTGGGAGCTGTGCTGGAAGAGGGCAGGCTGCCCTGGAGCCATGCCCTGTCTTGGGCAAGCTCTCGGTGACCTGCCAGAGGAAGCTTGGGTTCTAGCAACACCTTGACCATAGGATCTGGTCAGAAGAGGTGCAGCCTGCCTCCCACAGCTCTGGGGGCTTCAGGGATGCTCATTGTCCACAGGGTCTAAACAGAGGCACTCTGCCACATCCCCATCCCTGGGCACTGCCATCACCCTCCCCAGCTGCATGGGAATGGCTCCCAGGGCTGGAGCACGCTGAATTTCACTTTTCAAATAGGGCTCCTGGCACACGGCCAAACAGTGCTTCATGTTGTCAAATATTTTGGCAAACCTCATCTCGGCTTTAGTCTGAAGCGTCTTTCGCTCGGGAAACGGCATCGAGCCGAGCAGCCAGCGTGGTCCTGGTGCAGAGTGGAGCACCATGCTGCTGGCTGCATCCTGCACTGGAGGTGCTGGTGCTGGGGTGTTGGCTGATTCCTGGCTGGGGTACAATGAGGACCACAGCTGGACAGGATGACTTTGGCAAGCAGTGAAAGGGTCAAAGGAAAAGGTGTTTCAAGGTGACTGAAACAGTTTATGAAATCAGGCTGAGCGGGGCAAATTGTATTGACAAGAATAAGAAACCCTAAGAAGTGATTTTTTTCAATTCCCTATTTTGGCTTTTTGTTCTGAAAATTGCCCTGCATTAAAAAGAGAATAAAAGAAAAGGTAAAAAAAAAAAGAAAAACACACCAAACTCTAAGTAAACTAAACTAGAAATAAGGGGACTGTATTTTTTTTTTTTTACCAGCTCATTGGAAAAATGAAACATATTTGTTCTGGGTCAGACCAAAATGAGCAAAGCAATCAGTTATCCGCAAGGCTGCGGTGCAGGCTGGCTTTCCTTCTGCTCGCTCTCCTGGGCATCTTTGAAAAAATATCCAATACCTTTTCATGATATTTGAAAGAAAATATCTCCGGGGAAGAGGAAAAAAAAAAAAACTGAGGTGTGATCTCAAAAAGACTGCTTTCACAGCCTGGATGGACCCATCTTTCCCTCCTGTGGTGGCCGCTCCTTCCCCCTGCCCGTCACGTTGTGCGGTTAGAGCACATGTACTCAGGGCCCCGGCACCACGATGGGTTTTGAAAGCCTGAGAAATCCTCCCCAAAGCCTGGTTTCCGGCCAAAAAACCCTGAGGTTACACAAACATACGCATAGCTTGCAAACAGGCTGTGTGTGTTGGATGGAGAGCAGCTTTGCGAAGCAGGTGTGAGCTGATGCAGGAAGAGCTGCACTGCCTCATGTCTGCATCGAAAACTTGTGTCAGCTCGCAGACTAAAACCAGGTCTCTGGAATGAAAAAGAAGCCCCAACAACCAAGGAATAAAAATCCAACCCTGCCACAGCATTCCAAGCACAGCCCCACCGGATCTCCAGGCCAACAGACCGTGCCACCCTTTTAGGTTAGTGTTTCAGGACCCTTTTTTGCAAGGCCACTGGCCCACCCCAGGGGGCAGTGGGGTGACCCCCTGACCCAACTTACCCACCTGCATGCTCCCAGCATGTTGTCACCATCCTGACCATGCCCCTCAAGCTCTGCAAGACTTGTTTTGTGCCTCTGTAGAGGTTTGAATGTGGATGGCTCTGGGGCAAAGGTACACATGAAGTCTTGTGAGGCAGTGAAACCTCCTAAAATCCTGGTTTCTGGCAGCTGCCAGCAAAAAGCTTATTTGGGTTTAAAGTCTGTTCAGAAGTCATTCTTTTCTGAAAAACTGAAGTTGTCAAAGCACTACTATGGGGTTGCGTTTATTACGTGTTAATGACTCCACATCAGATGTGTTTGCTTTCCAGTACCAAAATATTGGAAATATCAAGGTATGGGCATTCCTGAATATGAGTTGTCATCTGTCCAGATCTTGGGGTCTGATAGCCTAGCAGAGCCATCATGTTGTCCACAGTCAATGCTCCCTGGGCAGGTGAAGGCCATTGTGTCAGGGTGCAACTGCACCATCCCAGGGCTGCATGGTCATAACCCTGTAGAAGCTGGGAAACCAGAGGTGTGAAAGATGTGAGTCTGTCTCGCTCCATCTCGGAGCTGCTGGCTGCACTGACCTCTCCTCTGGATGTTTTTAGCAAAGGGGGTGACATGGCTCGTGCCAGTGTGATAGTGCAGAGGGAGACGTGCTGTGTGAAAGGACTCAGGGTGGGGAGAAAGAGATGGCGGTGTTTGCAGCATGGGGGTTTTGACACCTGGTGTCAGAGGCTGAGCTGAGCAAAGAGATGCTCCCTGGCATGGTGGGGGTCTGTCACAGTGTACAAGCCTTTCTCTGGCTGCTCCCTGGTCAGGGGAGTTTATTTGGGTATGGGACCTTATCCCCTGGGTTGCTCAGTGGGGCAGATCTCTGTGAGATGGGCCCAGCTCCTTGTCATGAACGTGGCTGAGTGTTCTCTCTGCCTTCTTCCATCTGTTCTTCAGGGCAGTCAGGGTTGTTGTGTGGGTTGGGAAAGCACTGGACAGAGCTGATCCTCCTGGGGCTGCTGTGGGAGGATCAGTGCTGATGAGACTGGGGAAATGATGAATGGGACCTTGCTGCTCATGGGATTTCTCTAGGCTGATAAAGGAGGCTAAACAAGCTCCTCTTTCTGGTTCCCTGGCCAGGCACAGGCACTGGGAATTATCCCTCAAGATGGCTTTCTGCAGCCTTCACCATCCCCTCATGAGGCACCAGACTCCAGCTGAGCACAGGCCCCTTGCATGACAGAGCTGGGTCTCTTCTGGGCACCTTGCTGCAAGTGGGGCTTTTACTTCAGCTTGCAGGCATCCCTGGATAGCTCAGCCATAATATGCTCTTTCCTTGCACATGTCTCCACCAGATCTTGGTGGGTATGGTCACACTTCCTGGCCTATCTTCTCCTGTTTTGTTTGGGGAAACTGAGGCACGGGGTGGTAATGATGTGCAAGTCTGTGACAGAGCTGAGATCAAACCCCAGGGAGTTTGGTGTTTCACCCTGTGCCTCTGCTGTAAATCCACCTTCTGCAGCCTCTCGCTGCTGCTTGGTGTTAGCAAGATATTAGTTTGAGGGAAACATTGACACTCTGTTGAGCTTTGCTATTTTTTTTTTAGCCTGTCATGTGGGAGTTATTAAAAGAGTTGCCTACATTTTACAAATATTTCCAGGAACAAACTTGCTGGTGTCTGAGGCTGTGGAAGAAGGAGCGTGATGCTGACCAGTGTGGGGCTGGCTGCCAGACCGCCCTCTCCATCCATCCATCAGCCCATCCCAAAAACTCCCCTCCTCCAGTCAATCAGTAACAGCGATGGGCCGGGTGCCGAATCATTTGCCTAACCTGCCTCTCCTCAGCTGAGGTGACCAGAGGCTGCTTTACCCCTCCAACCTGGCGTGGGGGGCGGGGGGGGTAGGGGGAAGTGGCCACCCCCATCAGCACATGTTTGGTTTCAGGTGTTTGCAGCATCCCCCATCCCTGGGGATAGCAGTGCCTGAACAAGGACTGTGAAGTTGCCAGGCTGCTGCCTGCAAGCTGCCCATTGCCTGAGGGACATGGGGCACTGATTCTTCCCAGGGAATGACCCTTTAGCACAGTGCTGATGGCTGCTGAAGCTGGGCTGGATGGCTGCTTTCAGGAGCCAGTGTTGAGAAGCTGTGCCTAACAGAAAGGCTTGTTAAAAGGCTGGTGAGGGAAGCACAGAGAAACCAGGGAGTTTCTCTGCATGAGACCTCCAGGTAACACTGAAGCAAAGAGTAACGGCAGTTCTTGGTGCCACTGAGCACCTTGATCCCCCTGGCCATAACTTACATGGTCATGACTCAGTATGAAGTGCCTCCCGCACCTGCCTGCCTCTATAAAGGATTAATAATAGTCTGTGGTTAAAATATTACCCTCAGATCTGTGGGACATGCTTTATTTAGAGCAGCTGTGCTGGGAAGGGGATAACCTCCCCATCCTCGAAGAGAAGTTGATTTGTACTCGTGGTTCTGGCTTGTGTTGTAGGGAGGCGGATGATGTTGGACATAGGGTTTTGCAGGTGCTGTGGCATGTCTCTGTGCTCCCTGAAGCTGGCGAGGTGCAGGTAAAGTTCTGTTGCCACTTGCAATAAGAGCGGTTACTGCACTTGCAGACAGAAATCATACCAGTGAAACCCTGGCAGACATCTCACCCCCATGAGCAGGTAATGCTATAAAGCAAATTCATGCAACACCATTTTCCAAGGGCTGTCACCTCCCTCTGAGGATGGCGATTCCTCAGGGCTGGGTGACCAGGATAACACTGGGGCAGGATTTCAGACCAGCTCTTGAGGCTCAGAAGAGGTCTGGGGACAGACAAGAAAAGTCTTCTGCAAGTGGGTGGCAGTGACGAGGGGCAGAGCGATGGTATTGCTGGTATGTCGAGCACCTTGTTTATTATACCTCAGACATGTTGCAACAGTGCTGGGCTGTGTAATGGTTTCCAAGAGATTTTCCTGCTTTCAGCTCTTGGGTCTCTCATTCCCAGGGTTTGGTTTCTGCCAGAGATGGGATGTGGTAAAGAGAATGAGTTAAAATCAAATCCTGCTCAGGTGGGGTTTTGTGTGGAGATACCAAGTGTGTGATGGAGAGAGGGAGGAGAAGACTTCTGCCTTTTGAAATTCTTTATTTTGTGAGCACCTTCCTTTCCAAGAGCTTGCAGGTACAGGGTGAAAGCTGGGTGCAGTTTCCAGTCTTGGTAGTCTGATGGTAGTCCATTTTGTGCAAGCTGTACGCACCGACACCAGACACTTCACCCACAGAGAGTTAAATATTTCTTTCTAGCACCAATAAGAGCTGGTGTTTGACAAATGGCCTTCCCTTCTTGACACTTGAGGTTGAGGATCCCATGATCCAGCCTGAGCACTTCTGTGACACCCCTCCTGCCCTCAGCTGCCTTTGCATAGCCCAAGCCTTCCCTTGGCCCACTTTCAGCAAGTTCCTCCATTTCTCTTTGCTCCTGTGCAGTTTTTCTTTCATGGAATCACAGAATGTTAAGAGTTGGAAGGGACCTCAAAAGATCATATAGTCCAACCCCTCTTCCAGAAGAGGACCACCTAGAGCAGGTCACACAGGAACACATCTGTGTGGGTTTTAAATGTTTCCAGAGAAGGAGACTCCACACCCCTCCAGGCAACCTGTTCCAGTGCTCTGTCACCCTTGCTGTGAAAAAGTTTTCCTTAAATTTCTTTGGAATCTCCTGTGTTCCAGTTTGCACCCATTGCCCCTTGTGCTATCATTGGACATTGCTGAGAAAAGCCTGGCTCCATCCTCCTGACACTTGCTCTTTACATATTTATAAACATTAATGAGGTCACTCAGTCTTCTCCAAGCTAAAGAGACCCAGCTCCCTCACTCTTTCCTCATAAGGGAGATTCTCCACTCCCTTAATCATTTTTGTGGCTCTGTGCTGGACTCTTTTGAGCAGTTCCCTGTCCTTGAACTGAGGGGGCCCAGAACTGAACACAGTATTCCACTCCCTGTCTGGGATGGAAGAGTTTGCACAAGGAAATGCAAGTGCCCTTGGTTGCTGCAAGGTGCAAGTGCAGAGAGAGCTCAGCTCTGCTCCGCCTCCCCAACATCCCCAGTTTGGGGCTCAGATAAATCCGTGGAGTTGGCAGTCAGCAAACGCAAGCTCCTTGCTCAGCACAGGCAACCTGGGAGTTTCAGAAGCTTAAAATATTGCACAACTTGGAAGAATTATCACTGGGAAAATTGCTGCAGCACCCTGGGGAAATTCAGCTCTCCGCCACAAAGGCAGAGGCATTCAAGCTTCTCCTTGAAGCGGCTGCAAGAATTTCTCAATTTGGCCATCTTTTTCCAGAACCTCATTTGGTACAATGGCTAAAATCTTTCTGGCCTGAGTTGTGCCCCCCACTCCAGAGGATTTTCTTATTTTTGAAAACTCCAGCTAAATGCTGGCACGGTTATAAGGAACTAAGGGAAGATCTTAAAATGGAAAGTATTGGGCAACCCTGGATAGTGTCGGAGACCATGGCAGGCTAAGGAGAGACTCTTTGGTGAGAACCAGCCTCCCTCGTGCTGCCAGCTGCTGCTTTCAGCTGGGCATGGCACAGATGGGGCCTGCTCCAACCAAACATAGCAAATAGTAGGGTACAGCAACCCCAAATCTGCTTCCCAGTGCATTTCTCTGCAGGGAGATGCTGGGCAGTGGCTAAGTGGACATAGCTGGCTCATGGCCGTGTCCAGGCTCCTTTCACACCGGGGTTTCAGCCCTGAGAGAATGAGTTGCACCACATTGCTGAGCCCATGGCGAGGTCCCCCCTCTGCACTTCCCTTGTGAAGAATGAAATAACCTGAAAGATGTTGGTTTCTGGAAGCAATTTACCATGGGACGTGGCTATTAATTTAAATAGATTACAGAAATTTGAACTAAGCTCCATATAAATCTTCTGACCAGCTCTTTGGGCTTTGGTCTCGGTTGTTTACTTTTTTTTTTCTTTTTCTTTTTTAATAATAAATTTGTGTTTTATTGATTCCTGAAGCGGTGATGTTTTGGTCACAGCTCTTTGCTCCCTTCCTGGGTGCGGATGGCAGGCGGCTTCTCTCTTCCACACGTATCACCTTTCAGAGCTACTGTGAGGAGGATGCAGATGTTATTAGGTCTCAGGTAAAGCCATCAAAGGTGGACATTCAATCAAGTTTGACATCATCTTCAACCTAAAGGCAAATGGGTTGGTTTTGATTAGCAGCTCACAGGGCTGAGCCTAACCCCTATCAGAGCTGCTGCTGCTACTTTACCTGAATGGCAAAACCACAGATGGTAATTATAACGATAAGTGCTTACAGATTTCCCAACAACAAAGATAATTTGTTTGCTCCATGCCTTGTTAGAAGGGGGATTTTGTTCTGGTGACTGGGTGGTTTGTGAATCAGTCATTGCCCTTTCACCCCTTCGTCCCCAGCTTGGCTGTTAGATGTTGATCCAACAAGAAGGGTCCCATCGAGTCTGGTCTCCTCCACAGAGATGCCAGCCCAGTGCAAGGAGTCATCCTGGCCTGTCAAGGGAGGGGAATGCTGTGCTGACAACCCTGGTATGGCCTGGGATGATGGGCTGTGGGGCTCCTCCCTGCTAAATTCCTCCTCTTCTCACCCAGTGCTCACGCACCCAACTTTTAGGGCAATTAGGGTGAAAACTTGCTGCTAGGCTACCCTTGAGTCGCTGGATCACTGCTGCTGATCCCCAGCTGGGTCAAGCTCAGTCACATCCCACATGCTCACCCCATCATCCTGCTGTGGGCGGTGACGAGGCAGCATGTGAGCAGCCAGACTCGTGCCTCTTATTCCAGGATCTGCTGCCAAAAACCTCATCTTTCCTCATGTCTGAAGGTGACCTGGTGTCCAAAGTCTTGGGAGAAAAAAGGGGAGATCTTGTCATTATTGATCTCAGCCTCAGGTCTCACTCAGCCCTGTAGCCACTCTCCTGTGCTGGAGATGGGTTACCTGTAAATTAAAGCAGCTGCTGTTGGGGGCTCACTGGCAGCCCTGGCCATGTCCACAGCAGTTCCCCAGGCAGAAAGCCCAGGCAGAAAGTCAGGGCTCAGACCCTGACTTGGCGGCAACCAAGGGCAGCATCTTGCCTGTCATGTGTGCAAGTGGATAACAGCTTTGATTTCTGGGTGTTGCTTTAATTATAATAGAAGGACACAGATCGTTTAAGTGCCCGCTTTGCTTTCCAGAGATCCCTCCTAGCTGCCACGTCTGCTTGGCTAACAAAAGCATTCCTCTCCCTGCTGGGGCAGCCGTGGCAGCCTGTATGGCGAGCAGACTGAGGCAATTAATGCACACAAGACCAGCCTGCATGGCTCCTCGTCCCTGTGCATAACCTGACACCCCTGAGCAGCCTCTCCACGAGAAACTACCCTTGAAATGGAGACCTTCTCCAAAATACATCCTTACACCTTTATACCAGCTCATCTTCACCTCTCTGCACAGTACTGGCAGAACACCTGCAGGGTCTTGTCCCAGAGTGTGTTTGTCCTCTCCTGCAGCTCAGATCAGATGATTTTTTCTGAGCCAATAGTACCTGGAGTTGTTCAAGAGGTTGATATTGATCTTGTTCATATTTGTTGCCTTAATGAGTCACAAATTCTGTCTGTGAGCAGAGGTGGTTTGGAGGTGCCGTCTGGCTGCTTCTAACCTGCCTTTCTGGAAGGGTAGGAATTTCAGCAGATTTGGAGAATTGTTGTTTTCTTAAGTTCCTACAGGAAATTATACTAATTGCAACAACCTCCTCATCCCTGCAGAGAGCAGAGGCGATAGGATCTCCCCATGTGTCTGGTCCTGATGGCAGTAACCTTCCTACAGCTCTTTTTCTGCCCCACAGCACTGAAGGACCTGCAGTGGGTGATCTACCAGATGAAAACGTGGCTGCTTTGAGACCAAATTGTTTCTGTGCTAGTTCACCTGTTGTGTGTGGATAGTTAACCAGGCTGAGCAAAGACGTCAGCTCCTCTCATGGGCAGCGTACTTGGTCCCTCAGCCACCATTGCTCTGATCTTGGCCGCGGCCAAGATTTCATTATTTTGAAATGGTTTTGATATTTGGGCTACACTAATATCTGCATGTGGGCATGGTGTGCAGGGTCACAGCGCAGTGCTAGTATGGAATGAATATAAATACTCTGTGGGGTATCTCTAAACAATGGTCCCATATTAATCAGCTTTCTCCTCCACTCAGATCTAGCAAAGCCCCCACTCCAGAGAGGGACATGGTGCCAGTTTGGGGATGCAGGCTGTTTCCATAGAGGTGGCAGGAGCAGGACAGTGTGGTTGTCTCATCTCTTAGATGCTCCTCAATAGGCTTAATTTAAACATTAGCTCACACTTTGCTTCTGGGCTCAGGGCATGGAAAAAATTGGAGCGAAAGGAGTATTTTTCAAGAAGTTCTGAGTAAAGCAGGGTTATAATATAAATAGTTTTTGATCTTAATTGTGGCTTCTAATAGACATGGTTGTGCAACCTCAGCAGTGGGCTTTGGTATGTGCAGGCAGATCTGAGCCAAGGATGATGATGGGAGGACAGCAAGGGCTTGGTGGCCTTGGCTGCTCACTTGCAGGAGGCTCTCATAGGGCAGGGCTAAGGTCAGCAGGGGGAATGTTCCTCATTTCCACCAGCTGCAGCTCTATCACACTCTATCCAGAGCTAAGGTTTTGCTTCATTTCTGCTTCAGACAGGAGTGTAAGTAGCCTCAAGTCCCTCATCACTGCTGGCGGAATGTGCAGATGGGCACCCAGCACCTCCTAATGGAGGAGCGGAAAGAGCCTCCAATTTCCCACTGGGATCAGCACAGCAAGTCCCAGCACAAAGGCAGGATGGCTTGTCATGCTTGGCTTCCTCTCCTCCAGGGAAGCAGTTGTCGGCTGCGAACAGCAATATGATAAACTCCAGCACTTCTCTCCAAGGACAAACGATGCCAATGAGAACTGCTGAGATACTTGTTTGAAGGATCCGGATTGCAAAGTAATGATGTGGAGTTAGCCAGGGGTGGGAGCAGGATGGATTAATTAGTGAAGAGGAAGCACATCACCTTTGGTGTCAGGTCAAACCTCCTCACTCTGGCAATTTGCAGTTATTATTCCTGCTATAACGGGTCACTTGGCACCACCTGGGAGTAATGCTGTGCAGAGCTAATGTGGCTTAGAAACCTTTATTTGGGGCGATAAATGGATGTTGGCCTTTTGAGGGGCTATGGATTTCCTGACTCATGTCCTTTCCTGCCACAAAGGCATCCAAGCTTCTCAGGCTGTGGGTCTGGCAAAAGGTTTGCTTATGGCTATGGAAATTCAGGTGGAACAAGTAGCTGAGTAACATAGCTGTGGTGCTGGAGGACACCAGCCAAGGCCACTGCTGTCAGTGTGGCAGACTGGGATGATGGGGCACCTGGAGGGACTTGAACAAGGTGTGACCTCCTCCTGGTGCCTGCACATTGCCAGGAATGGTCATGGAAAATGACAGCGACATCTTGCCAGGGAATCACTCTCCTTCACATTCGCAGCAATGCTGGAGTGGGTGGGTAATCACAACCCCCCTCCCTCAGCCTGCTGCACAGAGCTCCATGTCACATCATCCCCTTGACAGACCTCAGCCAGCTTTAGGCTGTCCCCAAAAGTAGCAGAGTCACCTCTCAGGAACCCCCATCTGTTTCTTCTTCAATTAAATGCAAGAAATGTCACTTTCCAGTCAAGAAGGGACATGAGGTGTAGTGAGCTCCCTTCAGGCCTCCACATGGTCTTTGGGAAGGTGCTTATGGTGTGTATCCTAATTTCTCATTGCCAGAAGCAATGTCACAAGTGTGACTGTGAGGAGGGACTAGGGCTGCAGCGGGTGTTTCACCTCCTGGGCTGGGAGTCAGTGACCAGCACTATCCCAAAGGCAGCATCTGCCTTAGAAAGAGCAGAGGGACAATGCTCTGCTCTCAGGCAGGGACCAAGGGCAAGGTCTCCTTAGGAGCTTAGGGCTGAGCAGCCACCACCAAGGCACATACCCTCATGTCTTCAGCTCTCAGTTCTTGGAAACACTGGGAAACCTGACCATTTATTTTGATACCTGAAAGGATACGGGAAAAGCCCAGCCCCAATGTGGGGGTTGAGCTATCTGGAAAATTCAGGCTTCATCACCGAAGATACAAACATGTTAGTTCCCCTCTGTTGCCCATGTCTTTGTGTAGGCTGCAGAAATAAAGCAAGTGTTTAACATGCAGATATTTAACCCTTTCAAGATTCCAGTTTATACATAGCATTAACCAATATAAAGAATAATTCAGTGCATTTTGACAGCTACTGTTTTAAAGTTCTTATCACATTTATTTCTTCTTTTATCGTGGTTTTTGTACCGTGTGGTGAAGATTCGTCTCTTTCCTTGCCTAGTTTATCTATAATCCAGGACGTTTTTACACTTAGGTTATAATTGACTTTTCCACGCTGCAGCAACTCAAACAATAACTATTAATATTCAGCAGTCTATAGTGATAAAGATTTCCATTTACTTTCTTTTACTTAACCATGTGAATATATGGCATCCTATCTCACACAGTTAATATTGAATTCATTCATATTTACTCTCCATTTTCCCACATAACTATATTGAGAATGAGCACTGCAGTTCTGGGGACATCTGACTCTCATACCTGTCCTCACCTGGCCAGCCTTGCTCACGCAGAGGAGAGCAGGCGCCAGTGGGTCCTGGTGATGCCACACTGCTGGGTGGCCATCACCCTCTGGGTCTTCCTGAGGCTTGGGGAAGAAGGTGGAGCAGAGTACAAAGCACAACACCTCTGCCCTTCTTGTCTCCAGGAGCAGGACCTGGGTCCTTACACTGATGAGGATGTTTCATTTGCCTCCCGCGATGTTTGCAGTTAAAAAGCAGTTGTGACAGAAAACCAAAGGGGTTTCAGATGGTCTAAGAGGATGGTGAGCTGAGCCAGTGGAGGCTGAAAATGGGCAACCCTGCACTGGGGTCTCCAGTACCTCTTGTGGTATGGGGTAATTCTGGGCAGGTTGATGGTGACGTGAGCTAGGAGCTGTGTTTGGGGCTGGGAAAGCAGAGCATTTCCTTGTTTGAGGGGACTATGGTGCAACACAGAGACAGGAGCCTGGTTCCTGGCCCCAGGGGCTTACGATGTCAGCTTACACAGGACTGGCAAGGGACCCTGAGGACACATCAGCCAGATCCCCCATCCCTTTTGCTGCTATAAAATGTACAACAGTGGCAAGTTCTTCTGGGAGGGTCTGAATGCTGGCACTGCAGCCAAGGCTCTGACCACTGCTGTTAGAGCCAGCAATCACAGAGGCATTTTGTCTCTGTCTCTGGGGCTTTATTCTCCTGCAAAGCCTCCTCCTGCCATGCAAAAACACTCTATGGCTGGGTGCTGCTGGGACCAGCACTGAGCTGGCAGAGCAGCTGTGAGGGAGACAGGTAGGAAATGATAAACCCACACTCTTTGATGCTGGGCAGCAGCAGACGAGCAGACATCAAGTAGAGAGGATGGAGTGGTGGCAGAGTGAGCCACCCCTTGCTGCTGGGGCCTGGGGACAAAGCCATCCGCATTTTCTTCTCATTGCCCCCCTGAAAGCCAGCCGCACGGTGCCTTGCATGGGACTCCCTGCAGAAGCTGGCACCATCCATCTGCCTGGGCTCCTGGCACATAGATGGTGCTGCTGGTGTGGCCAACACTGCTCAGGGGAGATGCCCCCACCTCCCTTCATCTCCCTAATGGAAGGTGGAGCAGGGACTGGCTGCAAAACCCAGCAGTGGGTGGGGTATGAATTGCAGCTGTGTGGAGCTGTTGTGACTGAGGTCTTCCTTGTAATTATGAAAAATGTCCTGCACAGGGAGAAGTGGCAGGGCTGCTCCCCCCTGCTCAGAGAGAATGACTTTCCCAGGCAGCTTTCATACAGAAAAGAGGGACTCTTCATGCTCTTCACCCCAGCCACCCACAGAGTGGGGCTGTTCCCACCGGTGCCGTTGGTGAGCTGTTCCTGCACTTCACGGCTAGTTAAGGGCTAGTGGGGTTAAACGGATAGTCCATCAATCTCAGCCCTGCCGAGGTCAGAGCTGAGGGACACACACGCGGCGGGTGATTTATGGCCAGCCTGGGTCTGTGCGCCCTTCCCAGGGCTGCTGCCAGAGCTACCCAGTGTGGCAGGCACTTGCCAAGTGCTGGTAGGAGGTACAGTGTGCCAGCAAGCTGCTCCCTGGAGGTGACACCTTTGATGTGTCTGCTGCCTTCCCCCAGAAGGGATGTTCTGGCTGTGACCAGTGCCACTGCTGCCCTGGCTCAGCCCCAGGGAATAATTTGCCTTGCAGAGACACCTGAGAAGCAGGATTCCCTGCACCAAAGCTCACATCCCAGCCACCTCAAACACCTTCCCTGCCTCAGTTTCCCCATCACTAAATTAGCCACAGCCTCCCCGGCCTGGCAGGACCCAGTGCCCATTGTAGCTGGTGCAATGCCCATCCCAGCTTGAGGAAGGGTTCCCGTGCCACCTCAGCAGCTGTTCCCAGTAGGATGGAGACAGTGCTCCACAGCCACTGCAGCCACCAGGAGCCAGGGGCTGTCCCTGCAGCACATGTGGTGCTAGGTTTCCCTCTGTTTTTTAATGTTCCTCTTGGTCTCTGATCAGAAGTGCACGCTATCTGCCTGTTATTAGCCTGCCTGCTGCTATCTGCCCCGGGAGCAATCGCAAGGTGAATGAATAAACACAACAGCATCTAGTAAGATCTGAAAGGAGATGTGATGATAATTCTTCCCTGCAAATTGTACGTGTTCATGTGTTCAGTGCGCTGAAGGCAATTAGAGCAGAGCGGAGCTGGCAAGACGAGAGGCAACGCTGAAGAAGCCACGACTGTGGAGCCGTAATAACAATTTAGATTCTATTTAGATACAAGTGGCTACCAGTTGTGTCTCAATATTGAATCAATCGACACAGACAAATGATTTACTTTGGGAACATTTGAGGGATTGAAGGAGAGGGACCAGACTTTTAGAGACGGCCAGGTGGGGACAAGTGGATGTCCCAGTCAGCTGGGACATACCCAGAGCTCCCGGCAGCATGGAGGGTAGACAGGAAGGGTGATCCTGCAGCGAACAAATGGCTTTTCTTGCAGCTTTTGGCACTCTGGGCTGGCTTACGCTCGGCATCGATTGGGGAGGTATTTTTAGAGGCAGTCTGGTATTTGTTAACCTTCTCATGCAGAGTGGAGCTCGCTTCTAGAAAGCATGTGTGTGCGCACGCGTGCAAAAGGCAGGAGAGATCCTGCCAGAGATAAAAAGTAAGTAGCCAGCCCCAGCCAAAGGCCGGGCACAGCTGTATAAATATGTGGCAGCCCCCCTTGCCCCCACCTCCTCGTGGCGAGTGGGGCTGGTGACACTGGAGACTGCTTTGCTGTCATTAGTTAATTGAGCTGCTGATGTTAAGAAAAGGTTATGTATTTCTCCTGGTAGTTTTTCTTTGTAAAACTCTGACAGGGATCTCTTGCAATAGCAGTCATAATGCCCCAGCTGGGGAGTTGAAGCAAATCTTCCCTATGGTGGGGATTTTTTTTCTTTTCTTTCTCCTTTTTTCCTTTTTTCCTTTCCATGTGGCAGTGACTGTGCAGAGGAGCAGTGAACCCCGAGATGCCCTGTGTGCCTGCCTCCTGTAAGTGATACCCCTCACTGCCGCCTATGCAAGGTTTGCCCACTGGCCTGGGGACCACCGGCAGCGTGGGCCCTCCACCCCCATACCCTCTCTGGGAAACAGCCTGAGGACTGATGCACGGTAGCTGGTGTCACCTTGCAGATGGGCACAGAGCTCCTCGGAGGGGAAGTGGGATCAGATCCTGTCTCCAGTGCTGGAAGCACTGCAGAAGCATTGCAGTTTGATGGAGCTGCTCCCATGGGACTGAGGAACTCCACCAAATCCCACCCATGTGCTTGGTGCTGCCAGAGTGGTCCCTGAGCATCCACATCTTGGCTGGCACCATAAAACTCACTTCCCTGCAAGCACTTTTTATGCACTTCCCTTGAGACTGAGTGCTGGGGGCCTGTGAGACAGCCTGCTTCCTCTGTTTTTGCTCTCCTTGGAGGTTTTCCAGATGGTCTCGTCTGGGATAGCAGCAAGTGGCAAGGCAGGGTGCTCTGCAGTGTGCTTCCAGCAGAGAAACAGGGACACGGGGAGTCCCAGGGGGCTGCGGTGGGTCAGGCTCTAGCAGCCTGGGTTTGCTGCTACAAAATGTAGCCCTTTGCTGCCGGCAGAACGAAGCCTCTTGTGCTTTCTAGCCCTGACAGAATGGGGTGATCTTTCTGTAGGTGTGAGGATGCATTTGCTGGGAGTGCAGCAAAGGTGCATCTCACATTCATGCTTAATGGTCACTTGAACCCTCTTGTGCCTCTGAAACACTGCTCAGGCGTTCAGCTCCTCATGGGGACAGCAGGACTGGCTTTTGCAGTGATTCATCTTCCAGCTGCCATCTCAGAGCAGCTCTCAGGTGTTCTTGTTCACACAAAGCAGAGGACTGTCATTATCCACCCCCTCGCAGCCAGGGCACTGAAGCGGAGGAGCAGGCTGGGCAAGCTCCTGGCTGGGGTGGCTGCACCCACTGTGGGAGAAACTCTGGCCATGCCACATGGTGTGGCCTTAGGGCCAGCTGCCATGGCTGTCCTCACCCCTCATGGCAGGAGCAGCTGCCCCCATCCAGCCAGGACACACCAATCCTCATGGAGGGGATGCATCCTCTCGCAGGGGCTGGGAGAGGAACTGCTGGGCATGGTGAGCCAGCAAGGAAGCACTGAGCGTGTGGGGTCTCACTAGCAGTTTTCCTGTGGGGATGCTTACACCAGTGTAGCACATCTTGCTACAGCAACCAGCTGCCTTCCACCTCCTCTGTCTTCAGGTTACCATTGAGTCTGCCTAAACCTCTGTGCTTTTATTCCTCAAAACATCTCCAGTCAGTGCTCCTGGTTCCTGAACCCGGCAATCACTTGGCAACCAATCTGCCAGCAAGGCAGCCCTGTGCCTGCTTCACAGCCAGCCATGCCAACTGGTGGCAAGCTCAGCTCGGCCAACATGAGGCACCTGCATTCTTGCAGTCATCCCAACCGAGCAGCAGAGTCTGCTGCCACAAAGCCTTGCAAAATACCTACTATAAAACCAGTACTGAGGTGGAGGGAAACCTGTCAGTGGCTGGGTGCAGCGTGGGGCGATGCCTGGTCGTGGTCCTACACACGGGTCCTGGCACCACGTCTCAGCAGGATGAAGTGTGATCCCAGGTAGCCGCTGGGCCACCGCTGCATCACCCCACCGGGGTCAGCGCCTGGCCCAGCAGTGGCTGTGTCCACAGAGGAGGTCAATGATCCTGCCTTCCCACTGCTGCCTGCTGCAGGGAGGTCACCATGGCCCCCTCCACTGGCACAGCAGTCACTGGCTTCTCCTTAATTAATCCCAGGCAAAATTAATCAGTTGACATCTGACAGTTGAAGAGAAGATGGCAGTTGCTCTGGGGCTGTGCCTCCTCTGACTGGCAGCACTGGACCTGGCTGAGCACCTCTGCCCCTAGTTTTGGAGCCAGGGGTTGTGCTGGATCTGCCCAGTGTGCCCATCAGGCAGTCTGGCCAGGACAAGGCCCTGCTGCATTCTCCTCCATGTACTACCAGCCCATGTGAGGTGGAAGCAACCCCACCAGAGGTGTCCCAAGGGCTGCCATATTTCACAGAGAGATGCTCAAGCAGGAGGTGCTGTACAGCAAAGAACACTATGTCCATGGGTTAAACTCCTGAGAAAGATGACAGCAAAATGGCTCCAGTGAACTGGGAGAGCATTCATTTACACCACAAGGCCTGGTTTGCTTGCAGACAAGACACAGTAGGGCTGAGTCTGCTCTTGCCAGGACCCTTCATACCCTTTTTGCCTGTCAGATGGAAGACATGTCATCCTAGGAGAATTTTAGTTAGGTGGCACTTGGTGACTACCAGGTGCCTCCTCAGGGGTTCCAGGATGGCTGCTGGTGGCATTGGATGGTATTTCCTACCAGTCCTGTCACTGGGGTCTTTCTTGCAATGCAGACACCCTGAAGATTGCTGGGATGATGGATATTTCCTGGGGTTGTGTTTGCTGGTCTTCATTCCCAATGGGAAGATGCTTTCCCACCACTGCAGAACAAATCATTCCTGGGACCATGGCAGCAGCTGTTTTGGTGACCATGATGCGTTCCCTTCATTGAATGGATGATGACTTTCCTGACTGTGCCTTCCCCTTTCCCACTGCTTTGTTCCCTTCTCCTGGCCTGAGCCTTTAGTTCTTCCCCCGCAGTCTCTGCCACTTTGGATTACTAATCACAGCCAGTGAATGCTGGAATTAACAATCTGATCCAGTCAACACCCATGAATCCGTAATAAGACTCTGCTTTGGATTCGTCATTAGGCCAAAATACCAACACTGTGCCTGCAAACTATTTGTCTTTACTGCCGCATTTTCTTTATATTTGTTTCATTTCAAATGACTCCGAAGGGTTCAGCTCTTCCCCTTTTCCTCCTCGGCAGAGGGAGTGATTTCACTGCCAAGAGCACCAGCCCTGGGTACAAGTGCTGCCAGAGGGCCAAGGCTCCTGCTCCAGCCCAGGCTTGTGTTTCGCTGGTCTCCAAGTATGGGGGATGTTGCACAGCCATGGGTCTGTGGGCCCCTGCTCACAGAGGTGATGGCAGTGCCAGCTGCTGTGCCATGCATGACACCTGGCTGGGGTGTGGCACTGGAGGTAGGGGTGAGAGCAGCCAGGGTCCAGTTTTGGTGACTTCATTCCAGCAAAAGATACTGGAAAACAGTAACCAGATCAGAAACAGGCTGAGATACACGACAGGGCAGAGCTGCAAGACCTGCTTACCGTGAGAAATTTAAGGATCCAGATCAGTTGATCAAAGAAGAGAAGACCTGAGCTGCACCAGAGGAAGATATCTGATAACAGAGGCTTCTCCAGCTTAGCAGGTAAAGCAGGATGCCACAGCTGGAGGTTTCAAAGGAGGAAAAAAAAAAAAAATCAGGCAAAATACTTATTTGGGAGAGGAATTAACTGCTGCAGCAAGGGGTTGCCTGTGGGTCTGTCAGGCATGGGGTCCTTAAATCTGTGGGTGTCACTCAGATGCAGAGGTCTAATTTCCTACACATGCTAAAGGAACTGATGGGGAGTTTTCTCTGCCACGTGTAATGCCGTGCTAATGCCTGAAGTCTCCTCTGGCTCTGAGACATGAATAAAACAAAACCAGTTCCCAGGTCTTTCACACACACCTCTGTGGAGGTGGAGGGGGGTGGGAACAGTGTTTGCAGCATATCTCCGTGGCTCAGCCTGCTCATACCTCCATCCCAGTACCCTCCTGACAGAGAGCTGGGAAAATCTGATAAGGCATCCAGGGTTAGACTCTATCCCACACAAGTCACTCCTGAAGCATGCTTTGTTTTCAGCCAGACCTGCTCCTTTTCCTGGGGAGCCGCAAACAAACTTCACTCGACTTGCAGGCAATAGCAGACAATCTGTAAAAAATGTTACCAGCACAGGGTTCTTGCTGGGGAGAAAGCCTGTCTGTGCCCATCACAGTCTGGGAAGCAGAGGGGAACACACAGCCTGCACTAGACCCCCATGACCAGCTTATTTGCTTGATGCTGAACATGTCATATGGTTTATTCTCATCAGCTCCTTTAAAAAAGGGAGTTTACAACTCCACAAGAGCTAAGCATCCTTCAGGAGTGGGGCTGGTAGCCATGCTACCCTGGTGCTCCCCAGGCTGCTCTGTGCTCAGGGCCTCAGCATTAAAATGATCAACTCATAACCCAGCACTGCCAAGTCCACCACTAAACCATGTCCTTCAGCATTGCCAGAGCAGACCCTTTGCCCCAAAATGTCAGTGGCTGAAGATACCAGAGCTGCCCTCAAGGGCTACATTATGTAGCATTGCAGTGAGGCTGGACCTCCTTCACAGCTGGAGACAGCAGACCTCCCGTGGTCATCCATAACAATGAGAGGAGGGCAAGATGGGGATGTAACAGGCACAAACAGTCCCCCCTCTGCAAACCCCATCTCCCACCCCATGCTGGTCCCATACAACATCCCCTTCCCAATCCATGCTTGTGGGTGTCACTCCCAGGAGCCAGCCTGGCTCCAGAGAAGTATCCCCCGTCGCTGCCCCATGCCCTCCTTTAAGAAATCCCCCACTGCAGTGGTAGCCCTGGCTCCCAGCCAGTGTTTCCAGCCCCATCAGCAAAGGCTGGGAGGAGGAGATGCCCTGCTGCAGGGGCTGCCAGGATGGTTGTCCCCAGGGCCAGCCCCTTCTCTCCAGCTGCTCCAAGAGGGATGGGGGACCAAAAGGTGCTGGGAGCCTATTCAGGCTTCTCGCTGGAGGAGGGGAGTTTATTGGAAAACACCTGGAATCTATTAGGCATGGAATATGGAGTCAAGGTTTTGCCGCCTGCAGGCAGCTCAAATATAAATAGCGGCAAAGGGTTTGTTTTGACTACTTTAAATTGTGCAGGTTTTGTGCCCTGAGAATTGGGAGTTTGAAGCTGCTCCTAACGTAATAATCCTCCTGCTTCCCCCTTCTACTCCAGTGGCCAGGAATCTGCACCTTGTTCTTTTCTCCTTCCCATTCCTCTCTTTGTTTGACTATTTTCCCTATTTCCCATCTGTTTATTGCAAACCTCCCTCTTCCTGGAGCCTTCAAGAGTCTCTGAGGAGGGGAGGGTTGGAAATGTTGTTGCATGCAGGGAAGTAGAGGGGAAAGTTTGGCGGTCTACAATGAAAAACAGAGAGCTGGTGTAAAAAAAAAAAAAAAAAAAGGAAACAAAACCAAATGTCAAAACATCAAGACAGACCCCTCTATGTGATGGGGTGACCCATCGGTGATGGGGGACAAGGCCTCCACCCCCAGATGATGCCATGAGCATCACCACTGCATTCTGGCTGAGAACAGAGCAAGGAGGTTTGGTGGGAAGCTGCTGCCCCACCTCAGCCACATCCTCTTGCTCTCCCATGGCTGCTGCCGCAGCAGCAGTGCTCCTGCTAATGCTGTAGTAATAGAGCAGTGTGAGGCTCCTAATGGAAATGCTACATCACTGCCAGCACAGAGTCCCCTCGGTCCTGGTCCTAATGATTATTGCTGCTCTCTCGTGCCGATGCCACTGCGCCGACGTGTCTGGCAGTTCCAGGCAGAGACTGATGCAGCCTCCACTCCAAGGAGTTGCTGCTCCAAATTAGACCATATATCTGGGAGGAGAGGGAGGCCAGGAGCTCTGAGGGCCATGGGTTCCTAGAGAGAGGCAGGCTGTCAGCACCACTACTGTGTGGGAGTGAAGGGCCAGCATAGCCACCAAGCTGCTTCAACCTGCCCTGGCCTACCCCTGGCACCACATCCCCCCATCAGGACCATGCTCCCTGCCTGAGGTCAGCTCTTGCATCCTGCCCTTGGCACGGTACCTGTCCGAGTTGCTTCTCAAAGTGTTTTAGCATCATCCGGTGCAAACAGAGCTGCACAAGATGCAGTGCACAAGAGCATTAGCATGGTGGCACCTCCCCATGCCTCTGCCACCTGAGCGGAGCCTCAGCTGAGCACACTGTGGTGGGACATGCAAGACCCTGGGGCTGCTGAGGGGCTGAACCATAGCCCTAACCTCTGAGAAGCATCATGAGGGCTGGGGGCTGCCGTGTATGGCAGGTAACAGCTCTTCGCCCAGATTCAGAGGTAGCCATCTGTGCTGTAGACCTAAAAGTCAAACCCTGCTGACAAGCCATCTGGGGTGTCCAAACGACTGCACATGGTGCAATTTATTTTCCTACTTTTCCTTTTAATCATTGGTTTATTTCATTCATCTGGCGAGCAAACAGCCTTGAAAACCAAGGGTTTACATCCTGGAAAGAGCCTGAAGTGGCTGGGGTGGATGGGTGCACCATGAGCACAGGTGTTGACTTTTTGGCCACTCATCACACGTGGCTGATAGCTGAAGTCACTCTTGGAGGCCTGGGAGGCTGGGAGCCTGGGTGTGGGGACCAGGGTCAAGCTGCCTGGAGACAATAACAAAACACTAATCCACAGGAATAACAGCAGCCACAAACCACCCAGGAGCATCATGGTGCTGTACATGCTTGCTTGGGGACAGGGCATGCTGCCAGGTCAGCTGAGGTTGCCATGGAAATGGAAATTTGGGACCATCACTCCAAAACATCCCTCCATGAGAGACAGTCTCACAGGGGGGATTTTTCCCAGGCTCAGTTTACCCCCGAACACATTTCTGCTCTTTATGCTCTTTGTCCTTTTAATCCAATTTAAGAAATAGAAGTGGATGAAACCAGACTGGATGTGAGCTGTGCTGGCAAAGCTGAGTCCAGTCATGCGAGTCAGGAATGGTGAGATGCTCATGGCCCCACTCAGCCTGTGAGCAGCCATGTCCATCACTGTGGACATGACTGCACCCAGGGCAAGACGTGTCTTGCTTCCAGAGTTTCTCAGCTCCCTGGCTGACGTTTGCTCGCAGCCACCCCACCAGTTGGCCTTGAAGTATCAGCACAGGGCTTCAGAAGCAGGCAAGGCTGAGAAGCATCCTTACCTGAGCCACTGAGATCAAAGACAATGTCATATATTTGCACCAGGAATGTTGATGGAGCCCAGACAAACTCAGGACATGGGCTGTCCCCTTCACGCGCACAGAGCTCCAGCTTCACTCTACAGCTTCCCAGGCTGGCACAGCTCCAAGCATCCCAGCTCCACACACAGACCCTCGTTGCATGAGCTGAGGGTGAGATAGCACCTTCCCTTGTCCCCCTGCACTGACCAGCTCCCACCATCTCTCTGCCATCCACCCATATGCACCTCAGGGAGCCTTGGAGCAGCCTCGCTGTCTGCACAAGACAGTTCTGCTGCTTTCCTGTCCAGAGACCTGGAGTCGTCTCTGCCGCTCACACTCAGGCTGAACACCACACAGCAGCACCATAGTGACCAGGCCACCACAGGGTAGGAGATACACTGCAGGCTGGGGTCCTGCACCCGCAGTGACTGCACACATGCTCAATCTTGTCTCCTCTCACATGGAATTAGAGTGACACAATTAAACCATCTCGTTAGACAGCATTATTTACTCCAAAGGAAACGTGGGGCCGGCCACGGGGAGCTGGCAGCTCGGTGTTTCACACATCATTATGTTCCCCTCACAGCTTTGAAGTTGGAGAGCCAAGGCAGCTCTTATTCCCTCGGAGGGCTCCCACACGCCTGGGCGGAGGTGGTGGCAGGAGGGGCCCAAGGAGGGTGTGTGGCAACCATGAGCGCCCTTTCCTTACTCTGGGTTGTCATGCTGCGGAATATCTCACAAAGCCATCACCGGATGGCTTGGCACCCCAGTGGGGCAGCTCATGACCACCACTCTGGTCTGCAGGGATAGGAACATTTCCACCCACTCTCCTGACGTGTCCTTTCACCGGATGCCTGGATAACACCCCTTGATGTGCCACCAGCTCCTACAGTGGGTGAACAAGCCACCAAACCCCTGGTGCCTCCCTGTGCTCTGTCCCCATGAGCACTGCTGTGCTCCCCCAGAGCCACTGGCTGGGACGCGTGTGCAGGGCTGGAGACGAGGGCTCCTTTGATGCCATGAGTTTATTCACAAACGATGTGTGATATCCTGTTCCTTTTGGCGCAGTGGGAATCAAGCAGCAGTGGGTGTGGGTTTGCTCTGCCTGCCAGGCTTCCCCAGGCTGCACTGGACCCAAATGCTCCTTCACCTTTCCCTCTTCCCAGGGCTTATTTCACTCCTCCTTCAATCTTCTTCTGCCCTTGCTGCTCCTCCTTTTCTTCTTTCAGCGTGACTTACTGCTCTGTGCCGGCAGCGTGAATCCTTTTATCCCTCCATGCCCACGCAGCAGGGCCAGAGGAAGCTGCCTGGGCAGATGGGTCATTTCCAAGGTTAAGCAGCATCTCGGCTTTGTTCCCAGCCACCGTTTTGCCTCCGTCCTTGCATTAAGGTTTGAGGCATCTGCCAGCATGGCTGGCGCTGTCCCAGCTGCAGGGATTTTACCAATCATTTCTTTCAATAGGACTGGGGAAAAAACAAAACAAACCAAAACAAAATGTTATTTTCACACCTCTTTAACCAGCCAGCTCATCCTTTCTGTTCGGCTGTGGGTTGCTTTCCCTGTGGCATTTCTGCCCAAACCCTGGCGCAGGTCCCAGTCCGGGCCAGGCTCCTGTGTGCCCGCAGTGACCGGTGGGGCTGCCAGCAGCAGGCAAGACTGATGGGGCAAAAAAGCACTGCACCATGGGAGCAAGGCACAGCAGGGTGGGTGCCTCCTGTTCTGGGGTGCCCCAAGTGTCTAATCCCACAATGGGAACCCTCAGCAGGTTCCTTGAAGCAGCTCCAGACCCAGCAGACCCTTGCAGGTTTCCACCAGCCGTCGCGTCTCAGCCGCTGCTGCCAAATGTTTGGGGGAGCAGAGCCAAGTCAGGCAGTCAGGAGATAAATCTGAGCTCTCTCTGGCTGTGCTGGGACTTTGCTCATGATTAATTGGAGGCAGCGGTTCTCCTCCTGCTCTTCTCCCCTCCTCCCAGGCCTGGGGCAGCCAGGTTGGCAGCCCAGGCTGGCCTGGCTCCTCACGGGAAGCTGCCGACATGTTTTCAGCATGAGGAAGGTGCGTGTGTGTTTGAGCTCAGGCGCAATCGCTTGTGAAGGTGGGAGGAGGTGGAGGATGTGCTAAACTATGAATGAGCACAGATCAGAGCCTCTCCCCTGCAACCCTGACAGCCTCTCTCCACGAAATGTTTAGAGGTGCTTGCAAGATGTTGTTAGATCTGGCTGCTTGTGGGACTGCTTTTTTTTTTTCCTGGACAAAAGCCTGGCGTCCACCTGAAGGTAAAGCTAATCTAAACAGTAGGGAAAGATAAACACCAGGATGTAAAAGAGGGACAATTGCCCCAGCACTAAAAAACAAGGGAGTGGAAATTGGGAGCGGCTGGTTTATTAGCCACACAGCACCAAAAACATCTGACGCACATTACAAGATGCAAAATACTGTCTCGGTGCAGCAGGATAAGGCATAGGGAGATGTCAGTGCTTGTCATCCCTGAGCACCACAACCCTGCTCCTTGCAGCCTGAATTAATCAGCCTGCCAGGAGCAGCCTTGCTTTGACCTCTGCCCTCTCCAGCAGCAGAGAAGCTGGAAGATAAATGCAGTTTAAAGACTACCTATTTCCAAATAAAGCATGAATACACACGGGGTAGCTGCGAGAGTCCTGCAGCCACCAGTAACCCCCACCCCTTGGGTGCCGATGGTGTCAGTGCCGAGGGTGCCAGCGTGTGTCAAGCAGCAGTCCCAGCCCGCAGCCACTCAGCATCCTCCTCCAACTTATCATGGCGAGGATGTAATTTCTAAAATAACATGTTACTCTTGCCTAATTATCCCACTTTATAGAAGTCACTTCCGGTGCCGAGCTCAAGTTATGAGATGCATTTCTGAGCTGTTGTCTGGGTGCCAGGAAAGAAGAAAAAGAGAGAGTCAGAGTTACAATTGTTATTAGAGTGTTTTATTCTGCTTTTTAGATGTCTGGATTTCTGTTATAAAATGTATGAACTGCAAAGGAACTTAAATCTTTGTGCTCATAATATTAGCTTCTCATTTCTAGGCTGAAATAGTTATGCCTCTTCTTAATTCTCTTGGAAATATTCTGTGTGTTTATTTTTTTCCCCAAATGTTTATGTTACTTCCTCTGGAAGCTCAATTTTTAGTTAATTAACTTTTGGTCCAGAAATTTCTTTGCTCGGTTTCTTGTTAATATATCTGGCATTTCTAGTTAAGAATATAGCTGTGTCTCTGCTAAGTTCACGTGGTTTCCACCACGTAAAATATATTGCTTTAAGGGTTTCGGATTTTCTCGGAGCAGACCCAGCCCAGCTGCAGCTTCAAAGATGCTCAAGGAGCCACAGGAGGTGTGAGTCCTCCGTGGTCCAGGGGCAGTGGGCAGGAGGAATGGGTGTTATGCTGGTGGTGATTGTTTTGGCAGTACAAAACCTGCTCAGATAGGGATCTGGTGGTAATAGGATGCTGGGACTGGAACTGGTAGGCTGAGGTCACTTCCCGCTCACATCCATGGATGCATCACGAGGCAGTGGGGGGGAGGGGAGGAAAGGGATGTCTGGAGACCCCAGCTTGTTCCAGGTCCTCCTCCTGAATGGTACACCCGAGTCAGCCTGGCTCTCTCCTCACTGTGCTGCTGCCTTCCCCAGCCCCTTTGCACGTCCCTGCTGGTGTCTAACACCTTTTCACTGTAATGTCATCTGAAGATTTAATTAAGGTGCTGTTTGTTCCCTCTCCTAGATAATTAATTGAAGGTGTTAGATAAAACCAGGCCTAACACCAATCCTTGCTGGGTCTGACTGTAGCCTTCCAGCTCAAGATATTATTGTTCCCTTTTGTTTCAGATCCTTCAGCTTGTTCTCAGCCCCTGTGAAAAGGCTTATATCCAAACCAATTTGAATTAATTTTTCAAGCAAGATAGCACAAGACAGAGATACTATTAAAAGCTTTGCTAGAAATCAGGGTTCATTAGAATACACCCAGCTGCCATTCCCTCCCCTTCATTCTGCCCTTCAACAAAAAAACAAACCAAAAATCCCACCACCACACAAATTTAACTTCCAGGGCTTTGGTGTCTAAACCAAAGGATGTGCACGGCTGTAGGAAAACTAGTCCCTCATGTGCCATGGCAGTAAGAAGGCTTTTGGTGATGAGCTTGTACATCCTGGGCAGTGGCTCCCCTGGCAGAGCCCAGCAGCAGTTCTGGTGGCGGCAGCTCCTCTGGCAAGGTGTGTGGTGATGCCAGTGTCACCTTGTCAGCAGCAACCCAGCCTCCATGTGTGCTGCCCCATTCCCATCACACGAACACTGCACCACACCTGGGGTCAGGGCTGGAGATCAAATTTTGCCACTTGACTTTGGAGAACAAGCTGCAAGAGCTCCTCCAAAGTAACATGAATATTGTGTGTAATGGCCAGCAAACCCCCTGGTCACAAACCCCCCAGCATTTCTTCTCTCCTTCCACCAGTCTGTCCCAGGGGCCAGGACTATCCAAACCCAGCCAGTTGCAGTAGCAATGTTGGGCTCTGGAAACACGGCTGAGGTGGATGAGGGATGGCTCCTCTGAGCAGCCAAGGAGAGCCTGGCCAGCAGCCCTGCCAAGCACCTCTGTTGACTCAGCAAAGTTCCTTTCCTCCTCAAGTCAGGGTCTCTCTTCTGCTCTGGAAAGGACCCTTACAAATGATCAAATAAGCTGGAAAGCTTTTGTAATTTTTCCTTTAAACAGAACTTTATAAAGCAAGAAAAATCCAACACTTGTTATTTAAAGAGAGGGCCCTATCAGCAACGGAGTCTTTGTAATGAGTCAACTTGAGAGTGTTCCAGCCTGGGTGCCTTTACCCTCATCTTAATGTGAGATTTTCAGTGTAATTAGCAGTAAGTTTTTGACAGCAAATATACCCTCAGCACACGGCACCCTGGTTTGCCTGCACCACCAGCACCTTGCAGCCTGCAGAGGAAGATGGATGGTGTCTGAAAGGGTTCAGCCCCTATTTCTTGCCTCTCTCCAGCGAGATGCAATTCATAGCATCAGCATGGTGCTGGGCTGTGCTGGTCCAGAAGCTGCAAGAGGTACTGGCAAGCAGGGCAGAGCAGGGCTGGGAGACGATGCCCAGTCTGTGCTGATAGGTGGGGAAGGAGCAAGCTGGGGGATATGTGTCTGAAGTTGCTTTTCATTCAAGCCCTGGAAGCGTTGATGGGAAGATGACAAAAGTCCCTATTTTCAGCGCCAGTGTATTCCAGCCATGCACCCAGCCTGCCTCTGCTGTTGGAGGAAATGCAAACTGCCCTCCCTGGCTCCCCGAACTGCTGCAGAGAGGCACAGGGTATTCTCCCAGCCCAGCTTATATCACTCCACACATTGCATTTAAATGGAGCCCTTTCTGTCTCCTTAACAAGAATGACACTGCTTTGCTTATTGCCTATTAACTTGAGAGGTGAACACATCAGCCAACAGAATCAGAAACATTTACCATGAAAAGGAAAAGCTGAAATCCCATTTTCTGCCCTCAGCTCAATGGGAAATGGTCTGTCAGGGCCAGGCAGGGCTGCAAGTGGCTGTGTTTATTGGCACTGCTCCTCAGTCAGCACTTCCCAGCCACACTGGAGGTTCCCCAAGAAGGAAAAGCACATTGACAGTGACACAGTCGAGGGCCAAAGGGATAAACTCCTCCATATCTTACTATTTTCTGTCCCTAGTGCTCCCACACAGCCACTGGTACCCTCACCCATGCACCCCTCTCTACTCCAGGGACAATGTTGCCATCAGTTGAAGCCAGAGAAGGTCACACCACCATCCAGGGACAATGACGCAGGAGACCCCTGATCCCTTTACTCTCCTTCAGGCACAACCCGTTAGTTCTGGGGATTTGGGTTTCCATTAGTGCCTGCTTGGTGGCCTTTCTCCTTTACACTGGCATTTCCACGGTTGCTTAACTTCAGTGCATTTCATTAGCACAGAGGTTTCTGTCGATATTAGAAAGTCACTGTAATCATCAGGGGAATTTGCACGGCTGTTAGTCCAGAAGCTTTGCTGCTTGGCAGCATTTTCGGCAGCATTTTTGCAGAAGAAGGTGTCTTTGACATGCACTCTGTTAGCAAGGACTTCATACCCCTGTGTCCCACTCTGAAGGTGCTGCAGCTGCAGCTCCAGCACAACAAAGGCAGCAGTGGAGATGCTAGCCCCAGACAGGAGCTGCACATGCTCACCAGGGTGCCCATGCCTGTTGGGATGTCCATGCCCCCTTGGATGCCCATAGAAACATAGAAGTGTTTAGGTTGGAAAAGCCCTTTAAGATCATCAAATCCAACCATTAACCCAGCACTGCCAAGACCACCACTAACCATATTCCTCAGCACCATATCTGCATATCTTTTCAATCCCTCCAAGGATGGTGACTCCACCACTTCCCTGGGCAGCCTGTTCCAGGGTTTGACAACCGCTTCTTCAAAGACAATTATTCCTAATAGCCGAACTAAACCTCACCTAATGAAACTTGAGGCCATTTCATCTTGTCCTATTGCTTTTTACTTATAGAAGATACCAACCCCACCTCTCTACTACCTCCTGCCAGGGAGCTGTAGAGAGCAATAAGCTCTCCCCTGAGCCTCCTTTTCACTCAACTAAACAACCCCAGCTCCTTCAACTTCTCATAAGACTTGTTCTCCAGACCCTTCATCTGCTTCATTGCCCTTGTCTGGACCTTCTCCAGCACCTCAATGACCTTCTCGTAGTGAGGTGCCCAAAACTGAACCCAGTATTCAAGGTGTAGCCTCACCAGTGCCAAGTACAGGGGGACAATCACTTCCCTAGTCCTGCTGGCCACAGTATTTCTGATACAAGCCCATGGTCACAGGGACACCTTCTGGGATGCCCATGCCACCTCGGATGCCCATGTTCATTGGAATGCCTAGGCCCACCAGGACACCTGTACACACAATGGCAATGGTACCCCCATCAGAAGGTGCTATTCCCCATCCCCTGTCACAGGGCACACAACATGCTGACAAGTTGTCCTCACTCTGGTGCATCACTGATCCATCTCCCTCCCCCAGCACCTATGTCCTTCTTCCTTCCATCTCCTTCCACCTCCATCTCTTTTTCCTCAGCCCTGCTGTTCCTTTGCTGGCGCTTTGTGAGCTGCAGAGGCAGCCGGAGGGACTCAGGGCGGCAGGGAGCATGGCAGCAGCAGGGCAGTGGAGCTGTGGAAATGGCTGCCCATCCTTTCCCACTTCCCCAGCACTCTTTGGGGCCAGCTAGCCTTTTGCGGACAGTACAGTTCTGTTTTGCATCACCACTTTGAAAAGCCCTTGGAGAGAGCAGTGATTTATGAGAGGTTTCTTGTACGAGGGGAAATAAACCTCTGACCAGACCCAACTGAAATCCACACTGCTTAATTTTCTGTGGAATCAGGATTTTACCCCTATCTGAGGATTTTGCTTCTTTCCAAGAAAAACAACCAGTGCCTTTCTCACAAACAGCCGCTTTCTCTCCCTTTTCAGAAGCAGGGTTAGTTGGGAAGGGCTCCTCTCCCCACTGGCCCGCATGCCCTGGTCCTCACTCCTCTGCGCCGGAGCCCTGCGGTTCACAAATCACCGCGTTTCCGACCAGCACCGAAGCGAGAACATCTGCTGGGGAAGTCAACAGTAATTAATTAGCTTTTAACTGGGAGATAGAGAAGCAAGAGAGAGGCATGGACCCCTTTAATGAGAATAAAAGGTGTTTAAGTTTAAAGGAGCATAGAGGCGTCCCAGTTACTTTGTAATATGATAAATGGCTGGGAATTTAAACCAGAAATGGAGGGGCTTGGTGGGAGGGGGGACATGCTTTGGGTGCTCCAGAAAACTCCAGTGGAGCCCGGGAGGGAGACAGTGCTGGAGAGCTGAAGTTCCTAGAGCAAAGGGGTTCCAGGTGGCAGCAGGACCAGCTGAGCCCCTGCCATGCCCCCACCTGTGTGTGGGCGGTGTGCTGGGGGCTCAGGTTCTGCCTCAACCAGGTGATGCTGGAGTGGGACCAGAGGTGCTAAAAGGCAGTGAGGGCAGAGGTGGTAACAGTAGTGGCTGTGGTCTCCGTGCATGACAGATTCGGGGCAGCTTGTCTACTTGAGACCAGGTTTGTTGGGACTATGTGGTACCAAAGGAGCTGGGGTTGGCTCTGTGGAAGCCCCTCACTGGATTGGGGAACTGAGGAGGATGTGCCTGCATTTGAGCATGGCTGAACTGAAGAAGAAACTCTGACCTGCTAGATGCAGAGACCTTGAGACCCTGTTAAAAATAGAACAGGAAGAAATGTAGGGGAAGGTAATGAAAGGAAGGGAGGAGAAAGAGGTGATGCGGCGGGCAATGGGATTTGGGGGTAGAGGTGAAAAAAGGCATGGGGGTGGGAGTGTGTGAAAGGCAGAGCTGCATCCAGGCTTTGCTCTGATCACCCTGCATGGGCTGTAAGACAACAGTGGGAAAATGGTGCTGAGGCAGCCCTGGAGAAAAGGGGGAGGGCTGCTTATGGGAGGAAAAAAAAATTACCAAAGGCAGCTGGAGGTGTATAATTACAATTATGATACGCTAAGTGTTAGTGCAATATACCCTCTGCAAATGGATGGCACTGAAGCTGTGAGGAAAAGGCTGGTGTAGGAAGAAACTCGGTTAATTAGTTAATCAGATCTCTTTAGGAAATGTTTCCTCAACTTGCTATTTTTTCCCCCCCTCTATTTCTGTAACTATCAGATCGTTTGTTGCTCATCCTTAAAGTGGAATCTCCCTTGAGCCTGTCACAGGAGGCTGCTCTCTGCAGAGCAAAAGGAGGAAAACCAAAAAGCTCTGCTGTGCATAGGAGAGCTCACCTGGAAGATTTTTAATTTATTTGAAAAGCTTGATTTTTAATTTTTTTTTTCTCCTGATACATGTGCAAAACTGAACCTTGGAAATTTGCTTAAAATATTGCCCTGTCCCACTTTGCTTGCTGGGGTCTGTCCCACTGTGCCTTCTGATCCACCCCTGAACATGAAGGGTGTCTGAGAAGGGGCGAGAGCTCCTGGTGCCCTCCAGACCCACACCCTGGTGCTGCTGGTACTCAGGGCTGCCATAGCCCTGCCAGGGAAGGAAAGGGAGAGCATTACCCCGCTTTGCACAGGGGAAATGATATAATTGGAGCTGTTTGGATTTAGAAATTAAAATAATTTGGGTTTGCTCGGAAAGGTTCACACAACGTCAGCTTCCATCAGGGGGATGAGAAGCAGATATGCCCTGGGAGTGAGTGGTCTGACAGCTCTCCCAAATAACACCCGCCTGCTTGGGGCTCCCTGATTTTATTTGTCTAGCCCTGTTTGGGGGTTGGTGGGAGGAGGTTTCCTTCCACACTGGACAAATCTGCGTGCCCTTTCCCAGAGAAGAGATGTCATCTCCTTTGGATGCCTGGTCAGCCCTAACTGTGCCACAGGTGATAGCTGGTGCCCCAGCCTGAGAGGTAAGGGAACAACTTTCTCCTGGTCCCTGGAACAACCCTTTTTGCCCCAAAACCTCCAGGCAAGACAGAAAACAGTCTTCTCCTTGTGCTGCAAAGTACCCAAGCAAGCTCTGCCACACTGATAGTGATTTTAAGGGACCCTGATGCCTTTCAGAGTGCTAAGAGTGCAGGAAAGATGCATTAAGAAATCCCATCTAAACTGCTGCCTCCAGCCACCTGCTGTCCCAGGGCTGTCTCCTACCACCTACACTGAGGACACCACCTCCCCTAAGGTCCCTGCATCCTTCCAGGCTCATTGCTTGTCTGGGTCCACCTGTGCTTCAAACCATCCCAGTTCCTGTTGAGTTATTTTTGTTTGCAGCATGACCTAATTAAGCATCACCTGCAAATGTAATTTTTCTATTTACCTTCTGGATTGTTAATGTTCATCCCAAACAAGACCAGGCCTTGCACTGGTTCCTGAGCTGGCCACTGTGACATGCAGGCTCCCTATCTGGCCATGCTTCACAGCCAATTAATTCCCCCATGACAGATCTCTGAGACGTGGGGTGAAATGTTGTGTGTCCTGACAGGTTTTATCCACCAGTCCCTGCCTGCAGAGAGGGAGTGATGCCCTGTAAAATACCAGTCAGCTTTGACTGCCGTGGTTTGTCCTTAATAAATTCTTCCTTTGCGTTGCTCGTGGCTTTGCTCTCCTCTGGGAGCAAGCAAATGCCTTTTCCTTAATCCCCAATTTTTGTGGTGTTCTTTGCCTTGCGGATGAAACAAATTTCCTGGCTACTAATTGTCAGTCTCCTTTCCAGTCTCTCTTTTTTTTTTTTTTAATTTTGCTTTGTGTTTATTTCCTTTGCTGACACATGCACACACAGAGCCCTCCATTGATTTGTTGCACCAGCTCAGAATTTGGCCGACTGCAATTTTATTTTTGTTGATGGTGGTGGGTTTTGAAGTGGTAGAGGCTGGCTAAGTTTGTTAGTGAATTCCCTTAATAATTCAAAATGCATGTTGTTCACCCTGGCTGCTTTGTGTATGTTGGGTTTGTCAAGCATTCCCTTACGTGCTTTTTATCAGTAAGTATTTACAAGGTCTTCATTACTTCCTAATTGACCGTGCCTCTTCTCTTTAGTTATTGCCTTAAAGAGCAATTTAAAAAAGCAATTCAGCAACAGCCATTTTAAAGCTCTTCATTCCTTCCAGCCCCTTTCTCATTTACTATTATCCTTCTGTCTCACTAGCACTTCTTTTCCCTGATGTCTTTAGAAGCCCTTCTGATTCACTGCAACATTTTATCAGCTCTACCTTATTCTACCCATCGGCTGCCATCCTTGTGGCTTCTCCTGCCTCACATACCTGATTTTGGTGCTTTCCCCATCCTTAGTGACTGTGTTTATTCTGGGGTTTCTCAGCACCAGCCCACCCAAGAATGCGGTATTTGGCAGTGGGATTTCTTCCTCCATGAGTGGGCATTAGGGGCTGGAGAGTGATACTGCTTCTGCTGATTCCCTGTGTTGGCCCAAGGCAAATGTTCTCTCTAGCCTCAGCGGTGGCCACGCCTTCCTAGATGTCCCTCATTCCCTTCATCTTCCCATGCTGCTTCCATTGCCCATCTCTAATTTCCCTCTCCTCCTGATGCAACATAATTTTACAGGCTAGGGGACTGGAACTAAACAAGTATTCCTTTGATTTATTCATATATTCATAGGCTTTAAGGCCAGGAGAACCTATTAGCTCACTTAGCCCGACCTCCTGCGTATTACAGGCCATTAAACTTCATCTGGTTATCCCCATACTGAGGTTTGTAATTTGTTTGGCTGAAGTGTATCTTTTTGGAAAGGCCACCAGTCTTGATGTGAAGACAGGTTTATATCATAGTATTTTCTATCCCACCCTTTATATATACTGTAATGTTTTATTTGGGTTTTGAATGCTGCTGCATGCAGACATCTGGGGGAATATCTGCAATGATGTTCAGGCGTTTTCCTTTTCACCTCAGCTGCATTCAAACCGTTTATTGTGCATAAAAGACCAAGACATCTTCATGCTGGGTGCTTGTTAAGCAGGACTATCTTCTGCACCAGGACCCAGTTGGGTTGGGGTCCATCTCATGCCCTGCATCATGTTTGTTGGCCTCCATTAAGCCACCCCAAAGGGTTTTGCAACTTCTCATCACTTTACCACTGACTTACCCAGCCCTGGTAGAGAGGGAGACAAGGCTGGTTCTGGTGGAGATATCTGGGCACTCCGTGGTTTAATGTTTTCTTTCTCTTTCCTCTTTGAAAGTGGGAAAATGGGTTGGTTGGTGGTTTTCCTCCCTCTTTTCTCCTCTTTCCTGTGTTTTGTCTTCTGTAGCTTATGTTCCTTGACATGTCGGCTGGTTTTGATCTTTCTTCTCTTTCTACATTACAAAATTGTCAGCTGTGCAACCTAGAAACAGGGCTGACTGAATGACGTGTTTGCAAATATTTGCTAGAAGTTTATCTCTCTAGTTAGTGAATCATGCCTGCCTCAAACCTGAATTCAGGGAACGTACCCGTGCCACTGGCCAGCTGGGGAAACGAGGTTTCATTCTGGGACTTGGCATGAGTCACATCATCATGCCTGCCTTTCTAAGACAAAAAAGTATACGTCCCTTTCTCTTTTATAATTGGGGTTTAAGCAGCAGAGTCCCAGACTCACAGGGCTCTGTGCGTCCCACCTCTGAAGCCTGTAGATGCATATTCATGTGGGCACCATCCTTCTGCAGGTCATCAATGGCCTGACTCTCCTCATCCCTCTGTGGCACTGGCCACTTATGGCAAGTGTCAGCAGAGCCGCCATCTTAAAATGGTGCTTAGGAGCTCAGCACAAGGCCAGGCACCTTCCTTGCTCCTACTGTTGTTGTTTGAAGGACAAGCCACTTCAGTATTTTCTCATTTGTGTTTTCCTTCTGTATCTCAGCTCTTCCCATGGATCCCTTTGCTGTCAGCTTGGCCATTACAAGGTCAGTGTGTGTTCCGAAACAAGCCCCATGCTTACAGGCAGCTCCCATCCACCTCCTCCCTCCTTGTGGCAGCATCTTGTTGCAGAGCTGCTTCTGAATTTAGGCTGCAGTCCTTGCCCCAGCTCTCCTTTTCCACTCCCCTCATCCCCAGAGATAGTGTAATTTCTTGCCCTCTCTCATAGGCAGTTCATCTCCTCTTGCAGCACACCACCATACTCAGCCTCTGCCTTGTGCTAGGTACATAGTTCCAGGTGTTTCTGCCAAAGCACCTCCACGTCTGTCCTCATTTAATTTAAACACTGACAAATTCTCCTGGCCACGATGTTCATCCATCTCATAAGCTGTCCAATTCATGCAGCCACCTCACACCTCTCCCTGGCTGTGTATTTAATGCGTCCCTGGGTTGGCTGAGCATCAGAGTTGGCTGGTTTTATTTATTTTTCTTGCAGCTGGCCCTGGTTTTCCAAGCAGGCATCCACCTGCCCCCTGCTGTCTGTGCCATCCTGGTGGCTTAAGCCTCTCCAGTTAGGTCACCAATTCCCAATTGCAAATAACATTTTTACACCTTTCTTGGGACATAAATGAGGACATGTTGTAGGCAACACCCAGCAGCATCTTGGTAGAGCTGTTGCTCATCCTTGTCCCTATCTTTGGGAAACTATCATTATGCAAACCCCCCAGAACGGGGTCACATAGTTCCCTTCTCCTCTGCTCTGTTACATCTGCCCACCTGGAGCCTTGTCACCCAAAGTCATCCTCCCTGGTATGCCTGGAGAGCAGTCGTCCATTCAGTCTCTCTGCCTGTCCCCTGGGAATGGGAAGGAGCTGGAGCTGCGTTGCCCACCCGCTGCTCCAAACCAGCTCTGCCCCTCTCCACATCGGCCCTGCTTGGCTCTGGGGGCAATGCTCACATCTCAGTCAACACTTCATACTTCAAGTGCTCACCCTTCACTTGTTAGAGCCTGTTAATTTTGGCAATTAACTCTTGCTCTGATGCAATTTTCATGCACACTCTCCTGCTCCCAAATCCCTCTAAGACCCCCTCAGAGCGTGTTCCTGTGCTGCTGCAGCTGCCTGCTTGGCTCTGCACCATCCATCCCCAGCAGAGCCCAAGCACTGCAGGGAAGCCAGTCATTTATTTAGGTGTTAGGGGCACTTAGACGCCTGCTCCCTGACATAGCTTTCCGACAAATCAGATGAGCACTATGTCACCCTTCTACCTTTGCCCCCTCATCCTGCTGGGACAATGGGAGAGCCGAATGTTTCCTTTGTCTTCAAAGCCCGAAGGCCTGATAAAGATTCAGGGTGAGCTATCGGTGGAATGAGGAGCAGGGAGAAATCTGAGCTGCATAATTAGGTACTTTGGGGACTGTATCAAAATGCAGCTGACTATAGATTTCTGTACAGTACGTGTTCTTCTGCGCTGACTTCACTGCTCCTTCTTCCACTAATGCACCGGGAGGTGGTGGGAAGTCTCTTGCCCAGGCCTCTGGAGATTGAGCTCAGTGTGATCCTGTGCAAGACCTGAGCAAGAAGTTGGAGGTGAAGGGCTGGTTGGCTGCAGCTCAGAGCCTGGAGTGAGGAAACTTCAGCTGCCTGCTTCCTGGCACACTCTGGGCTGTATGACTTTAGATGCTCTCTAAATAACCAGGGTTCATGTAGGTGCTACCTGGTGCCACTGTCGATGTCTGCTCCTGTCAGGAACAGCTCACAGGACCTAGCTAATGGCTTAGGTTAAAAATAGGTAATTGTTTAAACTGGTCAAAAATTGCAGTGTGTTTTCCTTCCCAAATCAAGACAAAGTTGAAATATCAAAAATGTTCATAGAATGGGAACAAAAAAAAATTAAGAAATGTCAGACTTTGCCGCCGATATTTTTGATGGAAATACTTTGACATTTGCAAACTCAAATGTTTAGTTTGTCAAACCAGATGAAAATGTCACGCTGAGCCAAATTGAAACGTTAATCTGTCTGCTCCTGTAAGGCTGTGGTCTCCTGGGGCACCCCTCCTTCCCTACGGGTCCCAGGAGCTGCCCCATGCCCTCCAGCAGGAGTGGGGCTGGGGTACATCCTTCTGTATTTAAAGGTCCAGTGTGGCTGGGCAGGCAATCATGGTCAAAATCCCCGTGGAGGAAAACTGTTCATGGGAATGGGAAGGGAAAGGCAGATTCGGTATTAAGATGCTAATCTGAGAGACAAGAAACCACGTTCCCTTGCCTGCTTCACTACAGATTTCACCATGGATTTGGGCAAGCCAGCCCTGCTGTGTCGTGGTTTCCCCTCTGTAAACAGCAGTAATAACTCTTCCTGGCTTCAGCTGGAGGTTTCAGGCTTAGATCCGTTAATGTTTGTGAAGTGCTCAGATGTCAGAGTAATGGGGGTCCTGTAAGCAGTGGAGAGAGCTGTGCTGGCCGTTTGGAGATGGCTTTACATGATACGCAGTGAAGGGCTGCGTGAAACCCAGCAGCAGTAAATCCTCACTGTGGGAATAGCATTTGAAGTGCAAAAGTGAAACGTGAAGTGAAAGCATACAGCGTGTCGGGGACTTTGGAGCACGACTGGACTTGGGGCTCAGTGCTGGGCATCTCTGGACTGGGTTTGTCTGGGAGAGGGGAGTTCAGCTGCTCTGGCTTTCAGCAGACTGACCATCAGGGTGCTGGGGTGCCCTAGCAGTGGGGTCACAGTAAACCTAGTGAGAGAGGGATTTGCCCATCCCATCTGCCACTATTTGAGTATTTTATTTTTATCCTTTTTTTTTTTTTAACCCTCTCTTATGCTGGTTGCTGGAAGAGTTGGAGGAGAAAAGGCAAGAAGAGTTGTTTGAATTAAGAAACTTCTTGGAGAAGCAGTTCACAAAAGTAATTTTTACTGTATTTTGTTAGTGTCTGGCAAAAATTGCCTGTATTTTTTTATCTGCCATCACGTTAACATGCTGGACCAAAGCCTGTAGGGGAGAGATGATTCACTGTGTGGACAAACCTCTCATCTTCTATTGCTTTGGGGACCAAAACTACAGGGCCAACCAGCAAAGCTGTCAGCTCTCTCCTGCCTATAAACAGAGGTACCTCGAGCACCGATTTCCATTAATGACACCATTCTACTGTTGAGTTTTCTTGCCTATAATTACCAAAACCTTTGAACTGCTTAATCTTCACATTGTCTTTTGGGCTGGTTACCCCCAGAGCCATACTTGCCTTGTGCCGGGACAGCGAGGGCTGTGGCAGAGGCCATGGAGCAAAGGCAGCCTGAGATGCTCTGTCCCCACTTCAGGGTGGGTTGTCTCATGGTGGTTATTAATGCCTCAGCTTTGCTTACCCAAGTGCTTAGATGGTTCAATACATTTTCAGACCTGTCTTTACACTATTGTTGGGAAAGATTCATTAAGACTTTGGCTGGAAATTATAGTGACAGATAGAGCTGGGTAATTTATGGCTTTTCTTGAGGGTTGTGCAATTATTCAGTAAGTGTCTTTCCTTCCTCTGCCTCCCACCAGCCACTTGTTGGAAATAAATACTGAATTTATTTGCAGAAAAGTAGCCATTGACAAAGCTGTGAATGGCTGGGAGGAACCCAGCAGGGCTCTCTGCTGATTTTCCTCTGTGGGGATGAGTGCTCCCTTCCCCATGCCCACTCCTTGTGCATACATTGCCTCTTCAGCATCATTTCCACCATGTCTTCCCTGTGTGCTCCTCATGACACCCCTGCTCACCCCAGGCTGCCTAGCCATGTTTGGTTTGGCTTTACAGATGTCCTCCCCAGCCTGTGATGGATAACTCCCCAAAGCCAGCACTGGGGCTGGGTGGCTTTCAAAGCAAAGCCCTGACTGAAGCCTGGTATCTCTGAAGTGTCAAAGCTGTGCAAAAGAAGCCCCTGTCAGGGCACCCCATGGGACTCTGCTGGCATCTGTCCCAGCCCCTGGGGGGAACCCCTGCCTGGCCATGCACTCCCAGCGACCACCCCTCAACATCTGCATCTGTTTCAAAGGCACCGTAGATGTTTATCGCTTTCAAGCGTCCACTGATGGGACCTGTTAATGCTGATGAAGTCCAGCCCTGTCTCCTCTGTGCTTGTTTTGGCAACACTGGCAGGGAGCAGGATGAAGCAGGGAGCTGGAGCCATCCCCAGCTGAGCAAAACATGTAGCTCACCCTGTCACAGGAGAAAGGTGGCATCAGGGTCAGGCACTGCCCAGACCTCACCAGACTGGTTGATCCTGTTGGACCTGTGCTCCACATGGGACTTCCCACCTCCCTGGGTGCTTCATGGTGGCCATCCTTTGGGATGTCTGATCCCAGGGGAGGGCAGCAGGGGGCTTCACCTTACCTTGCTGTCGGCAGGCTATTCAGCTGGATAAATGCTTGGCAGGTCTCACCAGGATCTTCCTCTGGGTGATGGGGAGGGTCCTTCTGAGAGCAATCCCAGCCCCAAAAATCAGGCTTCAGCTCAGCAGTTCCTGCCAGAGGAGATGCTCCGTATCACCTGATGGTATTTCTCTATCTGTACCGGTTCCAGCAATGGGCAGGGTCCCGCCAGTGCCTGTGCAGCTCCTGGGCTCCTGCCAGAGGAAAGCAGGGCTTAAAAATGTCATTATCCAAAGTGAAGCAGCTAGGGCTGAGCACAACATCCATGATGAGGGGGCGCTATCAATGGAGGCATTGGCATCAGAGCATTTGCCCTGTTATCTCTCCTGCTCCTTTGCATTTTAACATTTTGTTTGAATTAGCAGGGCCTGTTCCTTACAGTGTGCATGACTACGCATTTGTCTACTTTGGATTTCATCCGCCATTGACTGGCCCATCCATCAAGCTCTCTTCGGGCCTTTTGAAGTTCCCCGTAGTCTTCTCTTGTTCTGAACGCTCTGTGCAATTTGGGTCCTCTGACAGATTTTTCCTATGACATTTTTCATTCTCCCTTTCTAGATCATTAAGGCATTTCTTTAACCACCAGTATTAACATGAAAACTTGGGGAGCCTCTGCATGAGTACTGTAGCGCTCTGGAAGGTAGCTCTCATTAATATAAGCTGCTTGCCTCTTTGTTTCCAACCATTAGAGTTACTTTTTCCATTTGCTTTGCAAGCTTTTAATTCACTTAATAGCCTCTCGTAAGGGACCTTGTCAAAGAGCTTTGAAACCCCAAACACATTATGTCAAGTAGTTCTCCTTACTTCACCCTCCTGATGATGGGAGAAAACATCCTAGCAGATTAGAGGCATGAACTCCCTTTCAGGAAGCTGGGACAGCTCGCCCCTCTCTTACTTAGTTAATTTACAGGTTTTAAAATCCAACTTCTTACGAGCACCTTCATCTCTAACCACCAATTCATTTCTCGAAACCTTAAAAAGAGACGTGTCTCTGCGCCTGTCAGAGAGCAGACTATTTCCCTTGCTGGCTCTTTTGTCAGCAGTCAGGTCACTTGGCGAGTGAGAGCCATCAGAGCCTTTGGGTGTTTCCCTTTCAACTTCAGAAGCTTTGTGCTGGATGGACTGTACAATCTCTGCTCTTTCGGCGTTGCTCTTTGTAGAAATACTTCATTGTTATCACCTGAAAATAATAGGCATCTCTCTGTTGTCCCTGCTAGGCACCAGCTGGTCTAAAGAAACTGTGCTCCGCTCTTCTGCAATGCCTTTGCTTGCCCTGGCTCTTCCCATTGTGCCCCCGTGATGCCAGCAAGGCAATGCCGGCAAGTTGAGTCACGCACCAGTGCTGAGGGAGGAGGATGAGGCTAATAAAGTCCCGGCTGAAGCTGGGCTGTCTCTGCATTAAAGGTATGGGATAGAAACCTGTTTCACCCGCTACCGCGTGATTCATGCCGCTTCACTCCCATGAATCATCCTGGCTGTTGTGTAAGGTTTACATCGCTCGCGTGGCAGAGCTGTATTTTCTGCAGCTTCTCTAAAGTTCCGCACAATTTATATGTGCTTCTCCTGCCTTAAAAAATTTATGCTCTTTATTCAAGGCTCTAGGATTTAGACTCTCTTTACCTGGGACCCTAGAACTGTACCACTGATGGGATGATCCTGGAGCCAACAGACTGTTTGCTGTTGTCAGAAACAATCCTGCCCCACGGTGATTTCTGACCACAAGGAAGGGAAACTCTCTGTTTTCTCTCCAAAGCCAGTATCTATGAATCTTTAAACAGGAGGAATTATTTCCCCAAATAGCATGCATTGTTGAAGGTGTTTAAGAATATGTGACAGTTCATCGGACAAGGAAGCGAGAGAGTTTGGGGGCAGTGGAGGGAATGCTGAGTGCCTTTGCCAGGAGTAGCACCTCTGATGGGAGCTCCTGCAGCAGCCCTGGGCAGCTGCCAGGTAGAAAAAACAGACAGACTTACTAATGGGGTAAACCCCCAGCTCCTGCTGGGGTACCCCATGCTCTGGCAGCTGGGGGAATTCCCCAGCACAGCCACCCACCCACCCTGCCCAGGGCCTGAGGTTTTGTGTTTTTTAAACAGAGTGTGGCGACTTCTCCTAAGCTTCTCCAGACGAACCTTTTGTGCCAAATTACCTGTCTAGCTGGGCTCTTATCTCGGTGTTTATCATTGCCGCCTCTCGCTGTCAGCACTGTTTATAGGCAGGGGAACCGAAACCTTATGCTAAGAAATTTCCTCCTCCTCTTTTCTTTCAAATCTGCATCTGTTCCAGACTCCCTTTCATTAGAGACCACATTAAAGCCAAAATAATCCCAAGCTATCAGGCACAGAAACCTTCACAAGGTAAACTCTCTGCCAGTAAATAAGTCACACCCTGGCCGGGGCTCTGCCCTGGCATCTAGGGAGGTCTTGTCCAGCCTCTATCAACTGCTTCTCTACTCCTGGGTACTTGCAAGGCCTCCAGCACCCACCAGGATGTTTGCAGAGCCACGGGGAAAGTTCAGAATAATGTTAGACACCAAGGATGTCTTCCCTCACCTGCACCCAGTTGGTGCAGCAATGGTGCACAGCAAGTGCCCTGGAGGGAGGTTTGAGTGGGGGATGCACTCAGTGTCTTTTTTTTACCTGTTGTAAAAATATTTGTAGAGTTTCAGCAGGCTGTAAAGAGTGACTTTTTGGGGAGGGAGGAGTGGGGCTGATACCGATTAGGCAGGAAATGGCTCAGTGTGGATGGCATCCATATGGGAGAGCTGATAGATTTGGCGTCTCGAAGGCATCACTTGATGGATCCACTGATAACCTGGCAGCAGAACAGACCTGGTCTCTCTGATTGCCTGCCAGTGGCTGAGCTGCAACCTGCTTGGCTGGCCTTCTTTAGTACCTTTCTGCCATGGGAACTTGCTGCCCTGCCCTGGGGACTGGTGGCCCTGCGCTGCCCCCAGGAGCCCTGGGGGGCTTGGCTGGCTGGTCCCCACAGTGCCATCTGCCAGGGATGCTGCTCTGGCTCCTTCCCTTTGAAGGATCAGTGTGAAATCTGGACAGAGTTTAGGGAGGCAGGAGGGCAGTGTGCAGAGCAGCCTGCATCCTTGGGATGAAAAAGCTTTGTTTTGCAGCTCTGGAAAGAATCAGTGGGTTTCCACACTGGGCTCCTGCCTTGCATTGGAGACAGATGGAGAGTGTGAAATGTGGCAAAGGCAGCAGGCTGCTCCTGCTGTGCCTGGGGCTGGCTTGCTCATGGGCATAGGTCCTGTTTCACATGTTTCTCCATGTGGTTTAATGTCATGACCCACCTTTTGTGCACCTCCATGATGTCCAAAGCCTGCATGGAGGTGGCGGAAAGCTAATGGTCCAGATGTGCCATGGATGATCCTCAGGGTGGCCAGGAGCCCAGCGATGGCTTCCTATGCCAAGGAGAGTTTTAGATCCTGCTCCATGGTGCCTCTCCCTCTCTGGGAGCTGGTAGCAAAACCAAGGGAACTTCAGGGAAAAATCAAAATGTTACAGGATGCTTGCTGGATCAAAACAGAAAAAAACAATCACGTAGTAGAGGGCAGTGGTCCCTTGCAGAGATGAATTGGAGGAGCCCTGGAAGGCAGCGACCACCCTGTTTGCTGGCTGCTTCTTAATGATTCTGAGGGTTTATAGCCTCCTTCACCAACCCTTGTCTATGCTGATAAAATGCAAAGCATGAGACTGAACCCTGGTATGGACTGGCAGGAAAGTTTTGCATGGGCAGGATCTAACCCCTCCCCCATGGTTCACTGGGTAATACTTCATCAAAAAGGCCCTGTCAGCCCAAGCTCTGCTTCCATCCGTGCTCCCAAACACATCCAGGGCAGTGGAGGGTCCTGGCACCCACCTCCTCAGGTTCTCCATCCCATCTCTCCAACCCTCACTGCCTTTGCATAGCAGCACCCAGCACCTGTGGCTTCCATGGGGAAGTGTGACTTTCCTCTGCCCAAGCTAGTGACGGGTGTGTGCTCAGAGAAAAACCCCTCTCTTGTGGCAGAAGGTGAGCTATGTAATGATTGCTCTAAAGATGCCTGGAGTTACAGCAAATTTGATGGCTACAATACAGTCCCTGAAAGACCCAGTAGCCCTCCTGCTCACTGGCTGTGTTAGTCATGGGGAGAGCTGTTTGCTCGTGCACCTGGGTCACAGCCTCCTTGGCTGCGAGGTCTGGATTGTAATTTCCCTGTGGTTATTTCTAAGATAACTTATTTCAGGTTTTTATGATGCTTACAAATTGGACAACATCTTAAAACATAATTCAAGCCTTAACTGGCTTTAAATGTTTGTGATTTTACTGGGATGTGTAAAATATTTTTAAGTGTTGGTAAATTCTAGGGACTGGAGCCATGTGGGCAGATGGGGAGGGATGGAGGTTCCAGCCTGACAAGGCTTTTGGAGACACAGGGTCGGAACCAGCAATGAGAGTTGTTTACAACTGTGAGGAACTATGTAGTTCAAGCAGGTTGTAGCACGTGCAACCAAGTGTGTATGGGTAGCAAGTCTTCACCTCCTCTTCTCCTTAAAATTGCTTTAATTTGTGCAAATGACATGTGGAGCCAAACACTTGGCCCCAGTAGGTAAGAGGTGCTGTGCTGGGGAGAAGGCTCCCAGGTGCTGGAAATAAAGGGAAGCAGATGAAACAAAGTGAAGGTGTGTTCCTCAGGAGCATGGATCAAGGGGGCAAGAATTGGCCATGTGAACTATCTTGTGCCTTTGCATGATCCTCCACAAATCCTCCCTGCTGGGGAAAGTGTCTGCCCTGGGGACACAGCCAGCCATGAGACAGCCACCACTGCCCCGCCTTCTGCAGTGTTTGCTCGGCCACCAGTGAAGCAGCAGGTGTGGGTGGGAGGCAAACCCCACCCCAAGGATTTGGGAGTTTGGGATGTCTGTGCAGGAGTGGAATGGGGCTGCAGCAGCCCTGCATTTTGCCTGGGGAGGGCACAGCATCTGGCAGAGCCATGGTGGTTCCTGTCATTCATGCAAAGCAGTGGCCATGCAGGGGACCAGCTTGCTGCCACATGCATTAAAAGGCAACCAAGCAAGGAGATCACCCCAGAGGCAGCTTGCAGAGGTGGTAGGGAGGTTTCTGCTATGTACTCCCTTTGTTAATTAGCTGACAGGAGGCACCACTCTGGCTGGGATTGGATTTGAAAATACTGACAGAACCAGGGTTGCTCACACAGCATGCAGTATTGGGGCAGAGGCGCACAGGCAGATCACATTGGTGAGACCAAGCAGGGATTTGGTCCTCATCCTTCACAAGCAGAAGGGACAATCCAGCTGGCTACCATGGGGGAGAAGCTAAGGAAAATGTCTGTGCAGAGAAGAGATGGAGGGAGAGCTGGATCACCAACCAAATACAATCCTGTAGTGAGGAGCCAGAGACAAGGAGTGAGTGCAGTGCTGGGACTGGTGCTGTTTCTGAGCAGGGAGGCAGGAGAGCCATCCTAAGCAAAGTGGATGTTCCAGAAGGTGACGTCTTGGTAAGCAGAGCTCAGGGAGATAGGAGCTGCACAGGCACCAGCCTACCAGCCCCAGAACAGGCTGAGATCTCTGTGGGTATTTGTGTTTGTAGAAAGAACACTGTTGTCTTGCTCTGCCCTTTTGTGAGGGTGTGGGGATTTCACTGAAATGCAATCCTGGGAAAGGCCTGGGATTTTGGCTGTTGTTTCAGGCACATAAGGAAGATGTTATTGTCAAGTGCTCCCCTCCATCCCCGGGGTACAGTGCTGTGGAGGTGGCCAGAGGCTGTGGGGAGGCAGAGGGAGCCGGGCACCCCTAGGCAAAGCAAAGTGATAGCAGAGAAGCTGTGGGAGCTACTTGACATGTGATCTACCATAACAATGTGCTCATGGCCAGGCTGGCCTGGCCTGACAGCTTCTCTCTGTTGCTGGGCTCAAATGACAGCAGCCACCAGTCTCCTCATCGAAGCCTGCATGAGTTTTCCTGCTTGCCTCTCTTCCAAAAAAAGCAACTTTCAGCCCACAGGAGAAAGCTGAGCATAATGGCAGAGACGCTGTGATGATGCATCATCTCACCGACACCTACCTGCGTCTGCAGGAGGAGGGACCTGCCTGGGCAAGCATCCTGGCCAGGCAGCCCCAGACCCTGTTATAGGGGTGGAGTGGGGTGAAGGGATGGCCCCAGTGCCTGCTTTACTGGCACTGGGAGTTTCCATAACCCCATCAGTGGAGCAGGAGAGCGTGTGACTAAGGTCCCTCTGGAGCAGATTGCTCCAGGAGATGCTGCTGATCGCTGGGAGACACCCTGAGAAAGCTTTGCATGAAGCTCCTCAGGGAGAGGCAGAGCTGGGTGGTCCCTTTCTCCATATGCAGCCAATACCTACGAAGTGGGCAGAGCTCCTGCAAGGCTGCCCCTTGAGGACAGTGAGGGACTGGGGACCCGTGAGGCTGTCACTGGGCTCTCTGGGCCCTGTCCACATGCTGCCAGCTGGCACCAGGTGACGAGACCACAACGGCTGTGCATGAGGTTCTGGATGTTATTTGCTGGAGGTGGCCTGGAGATGTACTGTGCATTTGTCTCTCTCCATCCCTGAGCTCCATGAAAAGCAGGTTTGCAGGCAGAGGGGAACATCTTGGGGAGGTAATAAGGTGCTGACAAGAACCACTTGGTCTTTCTGGATGGTGTTTCACAGCTCTCCATGGAGTTGCCCCATCTCTGTGGGAAGCACTGAGGCAGGGAAGCACCCCTCAGGGACAAGCGTTGGTCCTGCTCATGGGAAAGGGTGCAGGAGACTCTGGCTGTTGGTAGGAATTCAGCCTGGCTCCGACATAAGGAAGTGATTGAAGCTTTCACGATCTGTTTAACCGGTGACATATGTTTCCTGCAGGCACGGCGGCGTGCTGCATGCCGGCGGATGAGATACGGCCGCTCGTCCCTGCCTGGCTCTGCCGGCGCGGGGAAGGGCTGGCCCCATCCCCACGGCCATGTTTGATACGGCTACAGGCCGCCGCTCCCTGTGTGGGAAGGGGAAATTGCTTGGGCGGCAAAGGGAAATAAACATGAGGAGACCAGCCCTGACAAAAAAAAAAAAGTGTTTCTCTGGTTTGAGGCCCTGCTGCAGGCGAGAGCCGCATGATGCACAGCCAGGCTGGGGATGAAGGAGGGGAATCCAGAGCTACGGTGATGTCTGTGAACTCCCTCTTGCTTATGGGGGGTCCCTCCCTCCAGGTCTCATCTTGCCTTTCATCACCAAGACATCAGAGGGACCCGTGCGGGGGTAGCTGTGTGTTGTGGAATTGCCTAAACCATCAAGCCTGGGCAAGGTGCTCTGCCAAATTCAGCAGCGGCCAAAGCGGGCTGAGTGCCTGGAAATCACAGTGGCTGAGCACGCAGTCACTGGCAACCAAGCTCAGGCCTGTGTGTGTCCCTGCTCCATCCTTACCCTTCAGCATAAGGGACGTAATCTGTAAGGTAAAAGACCAGCTGGGTGCCCTGGGCCAGGAGCATACCAGGCTTCTGGGCATGGGGCTCAAACCTGCCTATGCTGCCATGCAGGAGTGAGGGGCTGTGGGCCTGGTGGAGTGGCCATGGGGGCAGGAAACACCAGAAAAGTCTCCCAAAGAGGGAAATTTTTCTCAGAATATCCTGTGTCCCTAGGGCGATTAGGACAGAAGGAAACACTGTCTGCTGGCTAGGTGTGCTAGGGATTCTGTGAACCAGGCAGGCTGGGTGGAGGGAGCAGTGGAGATGTTAGGCAGCTGAGAAGCCGTGAGAAGAGAATTTGGACATGATTCAGGATTTGGAATCAGGGAAGGCTGGTGACAGACCCCAGGTCTGAGAGGGCTGTTGCAATCAGCAGCAAGTGACTCAGGGCTTCACACCATCAGGCAGAGGCTGGGGGCGGTGGAAGTCTTTGCCAGTAATTGAAGGCACACAGGGGGCTGAGCTGGGGAAGACGAAGAAGGACAAATCTTGGGACAGACCTGTGGCCAAGTGGGCTGCGGGCTGCCAAGAGGAATGCTGGCCCCACTGGGACGTGGGGTCTATGGTGTCCAGCGAGGCTGACCCCTGCCAGAGCCCCTGCACCACCTGGAGCCTGGCTGGGATGATCCCAAAGACAGGTACATGGTGGAAGATGTAAACTCTGCATGAGAGCACAGGGAGGAGCAAGGGATGAGGAGGTTTTAAGGATGAGCTGAAAGGCCCTGGAACTCCTCTGTCATTCCGCTGGACCAGTGTCTCCCCCAGCACCAGCAGCCTGATGGCTGTACCAACTGGAGAGAGGTAGACAGAAGCAGGGCTTCCCATCTGTGTGCTCCCAACTAGGTGTTTAGGCTTTAGAATGAAGCCATCTTCCTTAGCTCTGGGACAGAGAGCCCTGCAGCCTCCCTGTGCTGCAGGCCAATACCAGCTCCTCAGTTTCCCATTAGCTCCCATATCCTTCAGCTACCAGGTGAGCCAGAGGTCCTGTGCTCCCCTCCAGAGCATTACCCAGGTCTGAGGCAGCATAGTGCTTCCTCACCATGTGCCTTTCCAACAGTGCAGGGTGATTTTATGAAAAGACTCATGTCCTTCTGAAGTTTCCTTAGTGAGTGCTTTCATGTCCATGTTGCTCCGTGTTTGTTTGATGGATTAAAGATGCTTCTTGGAGTAGTTGGGGAAATCTCCTTGTCTGGGTTCAGGAGCCTTCAGCTCACTCACATTAAGCTTTAGCACAGGATGCTGAGTGGTACCTTGCTTCAGAAAGCTGGGCTGAGCTGATGAGACACCTTGAGCCCACACATGTTTGGGCAGGGTTGGTTTTGTTGGGGATCGGCATTAGCCTCGTGAAGTTTCATGGCTGCAGTTGACAGCAGCTGGCACTCTCTCTGTCACGCTAGCCTCGGCTTAGGCTTTCTCCATAGCTTTTAGATGTCCCAGCCCTGTGTTTGTTAGCAGATACCCAAGGTTAGCCTGTGACTTGATGCAGCAGTTTGCTCCAGCAGTGGATTACCTTCACGCGTTACAAATCAGTGCTGAACTTCTCCGTGGTTTTGGCACTGGGCAGGTGCCTGGAGCACGTCGCAGGAAGGGGAGGAAAGGTCTGGGGGAGGCAGTGGAGACAGAGCAGGTGAACTTCACTCTTCCAACTCTGAAGAAAACCTCCTACTCCTGGCCGATGGCCTTTGAAGGGAGAGCCAGCCTTATTTTGCCCTTTCCAAAGCACAGTGGTGCGCTCTGTGGTGCCGTGGCTGTGCTCAGGCATTCTGAGCATTACAGGGATAGGGATGATTTTTCCAAAAAGCTGCTCCCTGGCAGGCACTGAGACAGCCCGTGCCGGCAGCCAGAGATGAGCAGCAGTTGATCATCCTCTGTGTGACTGCTAGAGATGCCTAAATAATTCATTAATGGTTTGGGGAAATAAAAATATTGTGTAGTGAGTAATTGCTTGCGAATGACGTTGTGCATTGCTTGAGCAGGTCACGGGCGGCCGCAGGAGTGCAGCATTAGCATTGCAGCATGGTGCAGACTGCTTCCTCTGATTTATTTTTTTTTTTATCCCCCCCCCCTTTTTTTTTCCTTTCCACGTGAACTTTCCTTTCTCTGGCTCCGTACAAACATGAAGGTCTTTTGTTTCCCAGGGAACCGGGTTGAAGTGGTGGGATTGGAGCGTGGGCTGCTGGCACAGGATGTGGGGAGCAGACAGGGGCTCACAGGAGCATTGCAGCCCCACTTGGCCTGGCTCTTTGTGTTGCACAAAGTAAAGAAGGGGCCATGGGGACAGCAGCAGTTCATTTCCCCAAACCCTTGTTTCCAGCAATGAGACTGGTGGAACCATGCCAGGCAGAGCCTTCCCCAGCTGGTCCCTATGTGCTGGTGATGGGGAGCTCCAGGCATCCTGTCCCTGACCCAGCTGTGGGCAGGAGAAGGGCCCAGGAGCCCTGCACTGATAGCAGTGACAAGGGACTTCTGTTTCTCTGAAGAGGTCTGGGAAATGTCCCCGACTGCCTGTCTGTCCCTGGCATACCACAGTGCTGGAGGCCATGGGTTGAAAGCAGGGCTCTGGCTCCCCATGGGTACCCTGGCGAAAAGGGGAAGAGGCCCCCACACTCCCCTGCATAGCTCCAGGTGAGCAGTGCACCAGGGTTGAGTTTTGTGCCCAACAGGGAGTTCACGCCCCTGTGTTAAGCTGTGGCTCGTGTGGGCTCCTGGAGGAAGCCCGCGCAGCATTCCCTGCAGCTCCTGCTTGTCACTCTATTAAATTTCCATTTTAACATGAAAACAGCTGGTTTCATGGTACCTCTAACTGTGTTATTTACACAGTCATGCACACAATCCCTGCTGAAAACCGCATTACTCACTGCAGCAGCAGACCTCTGGCTTGTAGGTACCAGGCGGGTGATTGAGAAACTGATGCCAGCCCCTGGGTTGGACCACCAGCGTTACACTTGCCTTGCCTGTGGCCACCCTGGCAGCTCGTGGTGAAACCTGGGTGATTCAAGAGGGGTCACCTCCTCTCAGAGTGCTCCCAGCTCAGCCTGAGGGCAGGATGAACCTGTCTCCATCCACACTAGCTTATATTTCCCTGTAAACCTGGCCCTCTGTATCGACACCAAGCCCTGAGGATGGGATGCTTGATGCACATCAAGGGACAGAGACAACAACTGTTGGCCATGCTCAACAGTGCTTTGTTCACATCCTGAGAAGCAATGAAAATCCCCCTGCTTTGAAGCCTGAGGAGGCCTTTTTATTATCTCCAGGGCTCCCAGAAAAGGAAACTACAAGTGCTTTCCCATACCAGAATAAAAAGCTTTCCTGGCTGAGGCCACGGCAACTTGTTACACATGAGAGTGGTGAGTCAGTGCAGCGTGGGGCTGAGCACAGTGCTTGCCCAGACACTAGAAATCACTGGTTCTTGAGGGGTATGTAACTGGGATTTGGAAAAGCCTTGGTATGAGTCCTGCAGGTAAGTGCAGAGCAGAGCTGAACTGCACATGTGCCCTGGCTTCACATTTTAACAGCAGAAGGTTGTCTAGGAACAATAAAAATGATCCACTAACAGGAAAAGTACCTGGGAGACAAGAGACACTTAGCTCAGGTAGGAAGCCAACCTGTAATTTACAGTGACCATAAAGCAGCAGGCATGGGCTGAGCAGAGGCCTGCCTCTCCCATGCTGGCTGGGGAGCATGAGGAGGTTCAGGTCACGTAGCTCATGAGCATCCCCTGTTTGCACCCAATAGTAGGTGAGGGATGGGGTGCATGTTGGGATCCCCTGTGCTTGTGCATGTGGCATCAGTGCTCCTGGAGATGGAGGCTGCGGGGATGCCCATGGCTGTGCAGGGGGCCCTAGGGTTGCTCCCCATCCCTTCCCACCAGGCTGGGGCACAGCGGGTCCCTGGCACAGCCCCCAGCTTGGATGGGAAACTCCTAAGTGGTGAGGCTGGCCTAATTAGTCTGCTTAATCTTCCTCCATAAATCACTCCTCCCCATCCCCTGCAGACTATCGGCAGCATCTGAAGTCATTAGTTAATTTAAACCTGGGAGTTCACACTTTGGCTTATCAGGAGCCATCTCCATTCCCGCTAAGCGCTTGCTCCGTGCAAGTCTCTGGCTGCCAGATCCTATCTGTGCCCGCTTTGAAGCGGTGATGGGCTGTGAGCAGGCGAGGTTTGCTGCCTGCTTCCCTGCCTGCTGGCAGGTGGGAGGGGAGATGGAGATCCTGCTTCTTCCCCTCCCTGCGCTCCCCTTTTTTGAACTTCTCCTCTGACTCATGCATTTGATTTCATGTTTTCACCTTCGTTTTACAAATAGCAGTTTGCTCAAGCACTGGAAGGAGAAGGTGACTCTGACGCTGCTGCGTGTTCCTTGGCTGCAGGGGGACATGCCGGGGTCCCCCAGGGCAGTCTGGCAATCAGGTGAGCAGGGTCTTGGGGAGGGAGGCTGCCGGGCACCCAGGCTGCCGTCGCATCTGATAGGGATGTGGGGAAAGCTGGGACTACTGCAGGGTGGCCATGGGGGGGTGAGGGCTTAGCCAGGAGTCCTACTAATGGCTTGCACTGTCCATCCTCCACCTCCATGGGCCTCCAGCCCAGTGTGAGCAGGACTTCCTGAGGCTCTGGGCTGAGGTGTCCCCTTCTGCATGGGAATCAAGGCTTCCTAAAGCGAGCAGTGTTGGCTTGGGGGCAATCCCAATGGTCTGGGTGCACACCCGTCCTGGCTGCTGTGTGGGCCGTGCTGTGTGGGAAGGCAGCACTGAGCCCGAGGGTCTCTGTGGGGCTGGCACAGCAACATGAAAGCTCGGCTCCTAGTGCAAGGCAAGGAGCAGAAAAAGGGGACTTTGGCAGTAGGAAGGAGATAGCTGGGCTGGGGATACCCAACAGGAGCAGGGTCCAGCATCTCACAGCTTTTCCATGGAGCACTGGGAGGTGGGGAGTCATCCTGGCATTTCTATGCCACCTTACACCTGCAGGCAGGCAGCACCTAGGCTGGGAGATGCCTGACTGGGTGCCCCATCCCACAGCAGCACTTACTGGACAGCAGCCAGACACCCCGCCAGTACAGCATACTTGGCCCCCGAGAGGGCTCTGGCTGCCAGAACAGGCATGACCCTCATGCATAGGGTGATGCCATAGACCTGGAGGGTACACATCCCCCCCTGCACCCCTAGGCTCTGCTCTCACTGCTCCCAGGAGGGTGAAAGATGGCTGCTCTCCCTAGGACCTGCCAGTCCAGGCTGCTTCCAAGGATGTTCTGTGTGTCTCTCGGGCACGGTGACTGACAGCCCAAAAGAACCAGTACAGACAGCTTTTTGGGGCTGCATTTTTGGCCAGTACACACAGATCAGGCCCCTTTAAAGTATCCTGGTTGCTCAGCAGGCAGTCGTACAGCCAGGGGTGGTTGCAGGAGGGGACACAGTGCCTATGCTCTCCAACTGGCTTTGTGGCTGTCCTCTTCCTCTCTCTCCCTCATTCCAAGGGGACTTGCGGCCATGTTTGGTTTTGTAGTCCAGGCTCTGGATTTATTGCTTCCAGGTCTCTGTGTGTGTGATCATTAAATGAAAGACATTTGGGTGAGCCTGCTTTCCACTCCTCCAGAGCCACTCTTGCAACCCAGAGGGGGTCTTTTGGAATCAGCATGATGCCTCCCTTCACCATCTCACAGGCACCCAAACACCCAGCAGTGCTGCATGAGCCAGGGATACATCTGCATGGGGTGATGTCCTGTGAGACATGTCCCGAGGCCCCTGGTCAGATGTTAAACCTGAGCACTGGGTGATGGGTACAAGGTGGCTTTGGGCTGAGGGCAAGCAGGGGGCAGGTGCTGGTACTGCCCTGGACACTAATCACCATGCTGGGGCACAGCATATGGGGGGCACCAGTGACCAGCTGGGGCATCCTGACTGGCCATGCTTGAGTTGTCCCCTGTCCCCAGACTGATGCTCCCCTTCTGCTGTGACTGGAAGACATGAGCTCCTGATTAAAGGATATTTCAACCAGACAGAGGGACCGCTGCAGCAGGAGGGGCTGGGGACAAGGCGCATGAGAGAGGAGAAGCCAATTTACACTGGAATGTAAATACAGCAGCGCACGCCTCCTGGCCCTGGGACCAGGGCAATAGCTGCCAGAAACAGCTCAGACCTCATCCGTGTCATGCGACAGCAGAGCCTGTGTCTGACCTGGGCACTGGGTAGAGGTGAGGAGAAGGAGGGTCAGGGTCTGTTCCAGCAGACCAGTCCCACCACTGCTGCTCCTCTTGTCCACAGTGAGGTACCACAAGTCCCACATCCAAGGGCAGAGGGATGGAGTCTCGGACAACCTTTAATAATCCTAAGAATCAAGAGCAGCATCTCTAGCTCCCCTGGATGTGCAGAACAACAGCTTGAAGATAAGAAGGGAACTTCCCATCAGGATTAACTCTGAAAACTAGTGACAACACTTCAAGTATCTATACTCATTTTAGAAGCTAGGTCTTTTATTAATAAGCTTTACTCTATGGCACTAGATTTCTTTATTAGAGCAACCTCTGGGGATCAAGAAGTAAGGTTTAAAGATGCAAATATTCTGTAAGATATCCAGATTTAAATGTATTTTCTTGTTTCCTTAGCCTGGAGTCCAAGGGTAAGTTTTACAGGAAGTGAAAAAAAACCCTCAATATGAAAACTTTTTTTAAAAAAAAAAAAAAAAAAAAAAACCCCCCTTTTTTTTTTTTTTTTTTTTTTTTTTTTTTTTTCATTAAAACCACAGAATTTGGAAAATTCTTCTGCTCACCCAGGGCAGTGTGCAGGTCAGGTTCATCCACTTCTCTCCAGTTTGCAGAGCATCTCTGGCAGGTGCTGGGAGCAGCAACACGGGGTGAACTCCAAACGGTCGCCTCACTACGCAGAGCAGAGGGAGTTCAGCAGACAGGTACATGGCAGATGACAAAAAGCCTCAAACAAGTCCTTGAAACATCCAGCTCAGGCTGGCAGCAAGCTCCTCTTCTGCCCCAAGGCTGGACAAGGACCTGAGCTCAGACACAGGTGCTGGGAGAATTCACACCCCAAGGCAGGTTGGTTTGGGGAGTATTTTAATCTTCCACGTGGGTTGTTTTTTTCTTTTTTTCATTTTGAGGCAGGAGTAATAACTGCTAAAGATGCATATGGAATTTGAATATGAATGATAAGAACAGCTGTGTATATCTATTATGAATGAACATAAACAGAAATGTATAAACTGAGATTTTGGGGCTTTTGGAAGAATTAGTGCCTTTGTTCCTGGATTTTTTTCCTATCAAAGTTTGAACCAAAGCCCATTAGCCTGGACTTTCCCGCAGCCGACCAAGCCAGGAGCTTCATTTCGCCCTGGCTCCGAGCCACACTGAATTCTCCTCAACAGCTCAGTGAGCCCTAATCCTAACAAATTTACCCAGAGAAGTGGGTCTCTTATTACACAGCCTCATTTGAATGCTTTCCAAGGTTAATTTCTGCTCCCTCTCTCTCTCTCTCCAAACACGCCTGCCCCTCCGGAGCTGGCTCCCCTCCTTCCTCAGCACACCCCCCCCCCAGCTCACCATCAGCGCCAGCCCGGGGGGAGCAGCCCCCTTTACCACCACGATGGTTTTTAAACGAGAAAATAATGTGATGTGCGTCCCTGGGTCCGGCCTCTGCCCGGAGGGTTTCTTAATGCCGAGCGACTTCTTTTGCAAATTAATTGCAACTTTCGTCGGGCGAAAATAGCCCTGGAAACCCCTTCCCCACAGGCTCTTCCTCATGTGATAGTACTCGGTTCATAACCCGATTCCTGCGACTCTGTTTCTTCCTTCCCCTCCCCGGCATGCGGGTGACTGCCTGCGAGGGTACCGGCTACAGGACGACCCAGCGGCACGGCAGCCGCGCCGGGGCGAGGGAGCATCGCTGCCGCCTGGCCGAGCCGGCCCCGGCTCTCGCTTTGCAGCAGACTGCAGGAAAATCTCAGCGTGGGGAAACCGAAACCCGGCTCAGTGCGGGGAGCTGCTGCCACATCCGTTAGGGAAGGAACCAGCCATGCCTGGTGGACGGGTATCGCAGGGGAGCTGTGGTGGAGGGGCTGCCGGGTGGTAGGGGCTCGCAGCAGGGGATTAAAAGGGAGGGTTAGGTGGAAAAAGCTCCAGAGGAGCCGGGAGCCCACCTCACTGGCCAACCCAGCTGGGAACGCTTTCTGTGGGCTTTAAGGTGCAAGAAACAAAGCCTTTCCCCAGCAGCCGTGCCCGGGGGGTTGCACTGGGTCGCTGCTGGTGTGGAACAGCAGTCTCGCAGCTGCAGGCCAGGGGTTTTCTGAACACCCTAAGGCAGGGAGGTAGATGGTGCCTGAGGTGGGTGCACTGCTCATCTCCCAGCTGCCAAGGCAGATGAGATTCACCCTGCTTGTTCTCCTTTCCTCGCGTCTTTCTTCTTTATGCTCAGTTAATGCTTTTATGTTTGCTCACGCTGAGCATCACAGGTAGCACAGTATCCCATCACCCCACAGAATGCCCACCAAGAGGCAATGGGGCAGGGAGAGGCTTGGGGATGTGTCCTGTGCCATGACAGGGCGGCTGGGTGAGGCTGGAGCTCCAGTGGGACCACAGCACCCGGAGCAGTGCCTGGATCTTCCTGGTGGTGATGCCATGAAGATGTCTTCTCTGAAGTGGCTCTGCAGGTCATGTCTGCTGCCACATCCCGCTGCCAGGTAACCTCCTGTTGCTGTCCTCCTTCACTGCCCGACCCTGCCCAGCAGACATCTCTCCAAGCGATGCCTGCGTTTGATGATTTTGCTCCAGGCATACGAGCTGCACATATCAAAGCTGAGCCACATCTTATCTCCTGGCGGTGTTCCTGTCTGCTCCCAGCCTGGGAGTCCTGGCTTTGGGGTGTTCACAGTGATTCCTCCACACTGCTCTGCTGGATTTGAAGTGCCAGTTTTGCGCAGGAGAGCGCCGCGGTAGGTCTCTGGGGTGTGAGATGGAGGGTCCCCAGCACATGCTGGTCATTGCTCTAAACTCTACCTTAAGTAATGGCAATAATAAAAGTAAGGCAGCCTGGAGGGAAGGAGGCAGCGAAGTGAATCCTGATGAGATTGCATGAACGCATCAGCGTGATCATTTCAAGGAAATTGTTTAAAACAGGAAAATAAAGCGTCAAGTTTACATTTAAGGATGTGGGACACAGCAGCCAGGGCACAGTCCCACAAGGCCACAGAGGTGGCCTGTGCCCCCTTCCCCATTGAGGCCCCATGAGCTGCTCCTGCCCCGTTGCACTGAGGAAGGTCCAGAGCAAGCCCTGGCTACAGAGAGGATGGGAAATGGGCCCAAAGGATGGAGGGAGAAGCTGCTCAGTGCAGTACAGTGACTGGCATCTTGTCACCAGCTTTACTGCAACTGAGTGTGGTGCCTGGTGTGAAGGGGCAGGACGTTTGCTTTTAGGGATGGACAAAATTTACTGAGAGTTGCAGTGGCAAACACTGAAAGGGGAAGTGTTAGAAGGGAAACAAAATGTTAATGCCTCAAGGTTTAAGGTGATTCTCAATTCCAAGACAGGAAAGTAATTAGTGCTGTAGATGGAGAAATAACCAGCATTAAATGGAAGAAGGGTGAGGTCAAGTTGAAGGGGCCACGAGGAGGAGGATGGGCAAGAGCTCTCAGGGAGAGAGTGGGGGCCAAGCCTGAAGCCCCCCCAAGATCCCTCCAGCACACCAAGCCCCAGCAGCACCCGCCTTGCCAGGGGGATGTGCCTGAAATACCTCAGCCCTCCTTGCTCTGGCTCCTGCTGGCAATGGGCCAGAAGAAAGGCTCCCCCAAGCACGGCAGGGACCCGTCCAACCCCGCACAGCTCCAATTATCCCTGGCTGGAGACTTTCCAGGAATCCCATCCCCTCTCTCTCTCCTGACCCTGCATCCCCCTGCCTCCCCCCCTCAAAGCAATTTGACTTTTATAGTAATAACTTCTGAACCCTGAATTGGTGGTGTGCCAAGGAAAGCAACAGAAAACAATGTGATGGGCCTCGGCAGGCGCGGAAACTCCAGCGACCGAGACCAGCCCTAAAATAACTTTTGAGCGATTGTTATTTATTCTGGGAGAAAGTTCGTTCATTCACAATTTAGAGGGGAGATAAATCAGGGCGGGCTTGGGCTGCCTGCCCCTGCTCTGAGGCAGCACGTCACAGCTATAAATGCAGGGTGCAGCCAGCTCCCCACAGTCCTCATGCACGTGTGCAACCCTGTGCCCTGCTGGAAAAGCCACAATGATTTTTTTATTTTTTTTTTTTTAAGTGTATTTGGGTTTGGGTGGAGGAGTCTGGCTTGAGGCTTGGGGTTTGTGTGCGCTGCTGGGTGCAGGGGGCTGCAGGCCATGTGAGTCTGCACCTGCATGTGTCTTGGCTTCCCCTGGCACACTGTTCGGTGTGACCACTGTGCCACATGCTGCCGGCTTGCATGCCTGCCCCTGGCTTCAGCACACTTGAGCTGCCAGTGTCTGATGGGCAGCAGGTGGTGCAGGCAAGCACCGGGCAGGGAACACAGGCAGCATCCCTCTGCAGGTCCTGGTGAGCATCGGCATGCGTAGGGCGCTGGCCCACATCAACTGGGCAAGCGACAGACTATGCAACCTCAGTAACATGGTGCTGTTTCCACAGCTCTGAGCTGCTGCGGCTTCCCTGCAATTCACCAGGGCTGTGCCAGAGCTCCTGGCTCTGCTGGAGGAGTCGGGCAGGCAGGGCAACTGTGGCCGCTTTCTGCGTGAGGGAAAATGCTCTCAGGAGGAGGCAGGCAGGCAGCCAGCAAGCAAGGCAGCCCCCGGCACTGCTGCGCGTCTGCTCGTGCGGATGTGTTTTATGGTACCTGTCACCACAGTCTGGGCACCAGTCAGGATTTGAAGTGCAGTGGTGGCTCTGACAGCCTGGGCTCAGCTGACTGCATGACCTGCAAGGTGGGCGGTGGGGGGCCCTTGTCAAGTTTGGAGAGTAAATGCTGGGGAAACGCTGCTGTCTGAGGGCTGGGACACTCTGTCCCTGCCTGCTGGGTGGCAGTGTTGCCAGAGACCTCACAGCACAGCTCTGCAGGCAGATGGGTGGGACAGAAATGGACAGTGACCAGACTGGGGATGATGGGCATTGCCTGCTTTGTGTGCAGATCATCTCTGGGAAGGATGCGCATTCATGACCACCTGCCCACGGGCATCTCTGGAGCAAGGATCGCTCCTGTTCCACCATGGCACTGGGTGGCTCAGGCACGATGCCGCAGTGTCAAGGGGCAGCATTGCCATCGTCACCCAGCCTGCACACTGGCTTTTGGAGGGTGCACTGCTCTGGAGTGGGAAACACCTGCAATGATCCATCCCTGCATGAGGACAGTAGAATTTGCCTGGGCCACCACCCACCTCCTGGTTCCTGCAGCCTGCAGGGATATTCCGAGTGTCACAGTTTTGCTTTTGGGTTTGTCTCTGACATGTGGACATGATGAAACCAGAGCCCCAGAGCTGCAAAAGAGACCAAGCCCAGTGCTGCCAAGGGTGTGAGTAGGTCCTGTTCTTCTGAGCAAGGAGAGCACCAGTTTCTGTTTAGCAACACAAACAGCTTGGTACTGGATAAACTGTTGCTCAGCCACCCTTGCGGCACAGACTGTGGGGAGAGCAGGATTCCATCTGGGTCAGACATAGGGCAGAAGCAATCCTCCGGTCAGCACACACAGCTTCCTTCATGGCACAGTGCCCATGATGGTGATACTGGCCCTGCCAGGCCACATCCCTCATCCTGCCAGGCAGGAAAGTCTTCAGCCCTGCAGACCTCCTCACCTCTCCATGTCCCCTGCCCTCTGCCCTGCCACCACTACAGGCAGCCCCGTGCTTGCCATATGACTTCCAGCCTCACTGCCCTTCAGGCTCTCTGAGCAGCTCATGATCTTGGCAGGCAGCTTGAGGTCTTACCAGCCATTATTACAATTATTATTTTTGTTTTCCCGGCTCAGAAGGGCTCTCCTCTCACCTCGCTCCTGGCTGGCCCCAAGCCAGGTGAGACTAAACACAGAGGGCAGCAGGAAGCATCCTGCACTGCCAGGGCAGGAGACCACAGGGAGACACAAGAGATGGGGCAGTGGGGAGAGGAGATCCTGTCACTCCTCCTAAAGGTCCAGATAGGACATCAACACCCACTTGGTTAATTCATTAGCTTTGATTAGCAACTCTGAAGCTTAGATCAGTTAATGGGCTGCCTCCCACTGGTAAATCTCCAAGAGAAGTTCAGTGACATTATGTGCACCAGCAATGGTGAGGGGAAGATGGGGATGACAGCATTTGGATTAGGAAGCTGTTAAATGAAGAAGCCAAAATGAGCCAGAGCAGGGATGATGCAGGATGGCCACAGTGCTAGAACACGGAGCAGAGCACTGTGACATTGCTGCACCTAGCTGGACAGGGCTGGGGGCTGGGCCAGCCCAGAGGCACCAGCCCAGGCTGGCCTTTGGTATGGTGTTTGCCATCCATGTGCCTTGCAGATCCCTTCACCAACACTACCTTCTCCCTATGTGGGCTGTATCTTCTCCAAGGGGAGATTCTTCCATGGCCTCGGTTTGGTCATTGATTAAATTAGCTGAGAAGTAACCTGTTTCTGACAATGTGATGTAGTGACCTTCAGTGTTTTCACTAGAATATACATGTATGTATTTGTTTTCTGCGGTTATGAATGTAATTCCACAATCCACTTAGGAGCCGGTAATTTTCTGGCTGAGGTGGGAAGTTGCTGACATCTTGTGATACATGACAAGATTGATTGTATTTGCTTACCCTTTAACCTAATAAAGAAAAATAATGTTCCTCAGTCTGGCTAATTCTCTATAAACTTGGGCATTGCTTTAAATCAGCTGGAAGTGCAGGCACTGAACCATACCATTGCTGGAGCAAAAGTTCCTCTCCCCAGGTCCTCTTCAGCTCCCACTCAAGGGGGACCTACATGGAAGCATCATCCCCAGGAGCACCCAGCATGGTCCCATCTGGGACCATGGGAATCAGCGTGGTCACAGTGGGGAGGTGGCCTCGGCACCCGGTGTGTCCTGCTCACTGGGAAAGCATTAGCCAATTTGCTGCTAATCATGTTATCACCAGCACATCTGAGCAACTGCTGGGGCAGCAGCAGGCCAAAGCAAACACGGCCCAGTGCCCCGAGGACAGGGAGCACAGCGGAGGCAGCTGCGCCTGCTCTCAGGTTTCCAGGTCACCCTTCCACCAAAGCAGTAACAGTTGGCCTCTGGGAAGAAGGAGGTTCTGCAGGGCCAACCGTGGCTAACGCTGTGGTGAAGAGGAGTAGTTCTGTGGCAGTGAGGAAGGGAGCTGCCCTGGCCAAAAGCTGGGATGATGCTCTGACACCAGTACCTGGGTGACGTTGGGCATACTGCACAGTGCCTGGCAAAATGTCTGCCCTTCTTCACTGGGACATGGGGTGCAAGAGGTGAAGGAGTGGGCTGGACAGTGGGATGCATGCCACGGGGGAGAGCAGGCACTGCAGAGAGGGGCTCTGCCACCCCACAGCACCAGTTCCTCCATCCTCCCTTCCCAGAGACAGCCCTCTCCAGGGGGAAAGGATTAGGCAGAGCGAGCAATGTCACTACAACATGGTTCCCCTCAATTACTCTCCTGCCCTCAGGGGAAACATTGTGCATGAGTTGTTCTTACTCAGTTACAGAGCCCTGCGCCTGGCTCAGCTCTCAGACCTTCTCCAGAGCACAACACAGAGCAAACAGGGTGAGACCTGTCTTCAGGGCAATGCCACCAGGGCATCACATTGCCCCAGGGTGATGGCCCATGCCCACAACAGCATGCCCATGACCTAGGTGTGCAGAGGCAATGGGGTTTGAGCCTGGGGAAGAGTTTTGCTCACTGGGCACCAGGCAGCCTCCCCAAGGCTGGGCTGCAGTAGAAGGACTGTCAGGGGGCTACTCACTGCCTGGCTCGGTGGTTTGCCCGATGGCTGCCACCCAGCTGGGAATTGCCTTTGCCAGTGTGCTTAAAAATAACCCCCTAGCTTGTCAAGGTTATAAACGGGAGAGAACAAATTGCTTTCTGAGTTGATTAAACTGCTCAGCGTGGCTGCGCACACGGCACTTACCGTATGGCTGGGACGAGCCGGAGTCTGGCACGTTAATTTGCACTCGGCAGTTCCTGTGCTAATAAGGCCTTGATGAGCTGCCTCCTCTTACCCTCAACACCAACCTCTCTGAGCAATGCTTGGCTGGGCCCTGAGGCCTTCAGGGCATTTTTTTTTTTCCCCCTATTTTTTTTTTCCTTTTTTTTTTCCCCCCAAAAATGGCACTTTTTTGCCTTTCCATTGCTTTTGAGCAATGCCATGTCCAGAGCTGCCCTGGAGCCGCTGGACCAAATCTCCAAAGGATTTCACTGTGTCCCCGATTCAGGGCAACCAGGGGAGGACAGGCAGCAGCACACCCCAAAATTCAGCTGCAGGGAGGCCACAGATTGCTACCAGAGACACTTCCCCATGCTGGTGCAACAGCCATCCTCACCACCGCGCTGTGCTGCACCACTCAGCATCATCCCACGACGCTGCAGCCATGACAGGGTCTCCGTGCTTAAAAGGGGTTTCCAAATATAACCAGCCCCTCTCCTCCCCCGCTCTCCCCCTCCAACTTTCTGGGAAAATCCCTTTCTGCTAAAATTATCCAGATGTGCTTTACAGCTTGAGGGGAGTTTGTGGGAAAAATACGAGGTTCGCTGGATGAGACGTTTCCTGAAGCATGGGGCTGGGAGCTGGTTCTACTTTGGAGAAGACCCATACTGCTCACGCGCCCACCGCTGCCAGAGCTTGCCGTAGTTAGGCCAGATCAGTTTTATCTCTTAATGAGAACTAGTGAATGGGGGGGGGGGGGGGGGGTGGGGGGTTTTGTTTGTTTAGTTTTTTTTTCTAATTCATACTGTGTGTTGGGAAAAGGAGGGAAAAGATTTACTAAGATTGGTGTTTCCTAGCGCTCCAGTTCTGGATGCTGTATGTGTCTTTCATGGGTTATGTAGAGTTTATCAGCACTGCTTGTTCCCACCAACACCCCACACCCCAAAGGGCATCCCAAGGAGCTGGTGCTAGTGTCCCAAACAGGGACCAAATCTGGGGCTGAGCAGTGCAAAGCACCTGGTTTTCCTCCAGAAGAGGGGCCCAAAGGATTGAGCCAATCTGGGGGCTGCTCACCCTGGGCAGCCTCCAACAGATGAGTAAATTTTCAGTGATAATGAACCAGCAGTAGGTGCAGACTTCTGGGTAGGGGCTTCACATAATTTGTAGCAATTTGCTGGCTCTGCCACTCTAAATATTGTCTAATTATACCAAGGGTAGCATCTGATATCGATTTGTTACAGTATTTGTGTACAGAGGACTAGACATTTTGAGGATGGGCTTAAGAGCAGCCTTCAGATCTTTGCCCTTGCAATCCACTGCAAGTCACAAAAACTGTGTTTGGCCATCTGGTTACCTGCCTACGCTGGAAAATTGGTTATTTTGAAGTCCTAAATACTATTATTTTTATCTGCAATCATTTTACAGATCCAAAATTAGAGGCTGCGTTGAGGCATCTTTGGGGAAAAAAAAAAAAAAAAAAAGAAAAGAAAAAAGGAAAAAGAAAAAAGGAAATATTGCCCCCCTTTGCTCCTGGCTGCCCTTTTCAGTCTCTGAGCTGTAAAATAAGATTGACAGCAACTTGGAGACACTGGCAGCAAAGTGCAGCCTGGGTCACGAGCCTGCGAAGTACTCTGGGGAGGAGGATGCCTGCGAACCAGGCTGAGGAGTAGCCAGTATGGACTGAGCCGTGCGATGTCAGGTGTTTAACCAGCCTACTGGAGCTCTTTGAGGATATTACTGTTTTGCTAGATAAGACAAAGTCAAGGGATGTGCTATACTTAGAGTTTCAAAACACACTTGGCATCAGTGTAGATCAAAGCCGAATGGTGCAGGCAGCATCCCGGAATAGAAGGTGAAAGAGAGAAAAGATTTGGAATTTACTGGGAGAAAAAAAAAAAAAAATTCACTGAAACCAACAGCACGAGGCTGCTGAGCTAAAAATAGCAAAGAAGGTATTAGCAGTGGATCCGCGTGCAGGCTGACACTCAGCTCCGCTCCTCCGGCTTGTGAGAAACCTCCCACTCAAGCTAGGAGATGTGCAAGGAAACCACAGCTGGTCCTGAGAGTCTCTGCTGCCCCAGCCTGGCTCCCAGATGAAACCAGTGGGGACCAGGAGGGTTTGGGCAACCCCCAACAGGGCGTGTTCTGTGTCAGCCTGTTGCTCTGGGCAGCCTGTCCTGTCCCCACCATGTCAGTTTGTCCATGTCCCTTAGGCAGCCATTTTCAATCCCATAAACTGGACCAGCACTGCTTTGTCAGCTCCTAAACCAGTGGCCAGGCACAGCCAGGGCAGTTTTACACAGCCCCACTCTCCCTGGGGAGATGGTGCTGCCACTACCACAGCAGGGCCGGGGCACGCAAGCCCTCCCTGCACCATCACCCTACTCCACTCTGCTTACAGCCCCCAAGGGTTTGGAGAGCCAAGAGGCCATGTGCCATATGCTTCCTCAGCCCTTCCTCCTCCTCTCTGCAGCCTGGTGCTCATGGCGGTGGTGACAAACCTGCCCCTTGGCACCCAGGCTAGCTAGCACCTCTCCCTGAGACAGGGAATACCAGGGAGGGCAAGGTCCCCACATGCCTATGTGGTACCCCTGGTCTGTGCTTTAGGACAAGTTTTCTTTGGGATGCCCAGGCAGCAGGGGGGAAGCACAGCCTCCAAATGTGCTCTCCAAGCACGCAGGCTGTACTGCAAACCAGTGGCAGATCTGGGGGTGTTGGGGGCACAGCTCTAAAGCATCAGCAACTGGGTGACAGGGTTCAGGTGTCAGGGAAAGCTCCACAAGGGACACCTGTGAGTGATGGAGGGGCAGGGCTCCTATAAACAGCTAACATGCCCTCAAGTTGTGTGATGGGGTGTTGCCTTGTAGAGTAGCAAGGCTTGAGATGGGGGTGAAGCAAGGACTTGTCTTCTTACTTGTCTCTCCTGTCCCTCTTCTGTTTGTGGGTTCAAAGGTTGAAAGGCTTTCTGATCTCTACAGGGAAGGAGTGTTTCTGAAGCACCTCAAGCCATGGAGCCCTCCTCTAGGTTAGTGCAATCAAGGTAATTGCAGCCCTGTGAGGGGTGGGGGATAGGCAGCCTGGCTCTGCTACCCAGGGCACCTGAGCTCCTGCTGTACTGCTGGGGATGAGCCTGCTGGAGGAGGGGGGCTAGTGCCACATTCCCAGTGGATCCTGGCAGATCCTGTGGGGTCTGGGAAAGGGCTGGATCCTGTAACCCTGCAGGGATGTAAGCATCTCTCCAAAAACAGCTGGATCCCAAGGTGATAGCATGTGCTATCCAGCTGGATGTTCCCAAGGATGAGCATCCTGGGGTACCACTGAGCCTGTCTGTATCCCAGAGGTGACAGCTTGCCCTGCCACATGCTTGATGCCAGGGGCTGCAGCCCAGAAGCATGTTCCCTGGGCTGTGTGCTGGGGTGCCTGTCAGGAGCCAGCCCGTCTGGCCCCACCACGTGCTGCCGTGTTTCCCCTCAGCCATGCCAGGCCCCTGCTAGATGAGCTTGAGGTGAGGCATTAACACTGGTATCTCTGTTAATATTGCTATAAAGCAATAAAGGTAACTTGATTGCGGAAAGGCAGGGAGACCAGTGGGTTTGGAGCCATTCCACAGCACTGCTATTAGAGACCTTGAAATGAGAGTTATTAAATTACTGCCAGGTACCGCAGGCTTTTCCTAACAGGGCGACCAGCTTGGCTCAGAAACTTAAGCTATGGCTTGTTCAGGTTAACTAAAAGAGAGCTGAACATCTTTCAGGGACTTGCCTCTCATTTCTGATGGCTACCCCCTCATCTCCAGGGCTCAGACATGACCCTGCCATGGGCACCTGTGAGACATCGCCCCATGGGGACGATGAAGGTGCCTCAGGCAGGGATGGTAGGCTAGCGGTTTGATGTCCCATAGGATGGTGGCCTGAGTTTCACTTGCAGTCCCCAGGTGCCTTTGTGCTGTCTGTTCTGGGATGCTGTTCCCAGACATGTGGAGCATAGGAGGGGGGCTTGGGCCAGGGCTGGAATCTCTAACTCTTCCCTTGGAGTCCAGTGTGGGCACTTTGATGGCTTTTGCCTGTTGCCCCTGCTGCCTTTGTAGGGAAACCAGTGCTGAGAAGAGCACAGCACAGCGAAGAGTGGTTGGGGTCAGGCAGGTAAATGAGGTCCTTGCCACCCCTCATCCCACCCTTCCTACTGTGTTGCTCTTGGCATCTGTGGTCAGGCCTGCTCTAGCTGCTGCGCAACTGGCAGTTAAGCATTCACATGGTTTCTCATCCTGGAGCACAGCAAACCCAGCATTGCTGGGGAAGGTGAGGGGGGCTGGCTATGGAGGGGATTGCCCCATTCAGGCAGGGAGCTGTTTTCTTTTCCTCTGTGCTTTACTGTCTCCACTGCTGCTCTGACTCCCACCTCAGCCTCTGTGGGGATTTTCCTGCTCCCTCAGCCCGTGATGGAAAGCTTTCAGCAGCCCCCTCCCCTCGCCCTGGAGCAGATCACCTGCAGAGTGTCCTTTGCGGGGCTGGGTGTGCAGGCAGGTGGCTGTTCTGCCTTGTCCCCCCCTTGGCTGGGAATGACAAGCAAAGGGGCCGGGGGGCTTAGGGCTGCACTGACCCTCCCTCCACCCTGACTGACTTTGATCCCCTGGCTGCTGGGGAGGGAGAAGATGATTTACCTGGCAGATCAGGTCATGCTCCCCCAACATGGCTCACTCCTGCTCCATCTGACCTACAAGAAGCAGGACCAAGGCCTCCACCACTCCCGAGTGGGGCTGAGCTGGGTCCCCTCTGGCTTGCCCTGATGTTCCTGGGGAAATGAAAAACATCCAGGGATGTGCGATGCCAGGAGTGTGCATCCCACTGCCCATCAATCACCCCAAGGGGAGAGCTACATGGTGTCCCCCGGTTTGGGCTGCTGTGGTGGGGAGAAGTCCTATACCCATCCCTTCCTTGAAAACAGCTTTAGGAGGGCATGGAAGACACCCAGCACTGTGATTCTGCCACCTGGAAATATGGGGCTGGGTGGAAGTAAGTGCCTGGATTTGGGACCAACACCCCTGGGAGGGCTGGGGCCTGTTGCCCAGCCTCTGGCAGTGCTCCCAGGGCCATGGGTGGTAGATGAAGCAGGGTGCTGTGGCTGCTTGCTAGCACCCAGCACCCCAGAGCGCCCTCCCCTTGCCTGCCCTGGCTGGGTTTTCAGGCTGGGCTGGCAGAGGTGTTGGTAAATGCCATTCACAGCTCCACTAGTGACTCAACTCCCCAAAATGCTTTTTAGACTCATTTTCCCAGAGAGAGTTTAATGGGGTTTGTCGTGCCAAAACCCCAAGCTATGCCTCACTTTCATCCCCTAATGCAAGCCATATATCAAGAGACACTAACGGAGCAGGGAGGGTTTCTGACAAGGGGATCCTGGGAACAATCAGCCAATACCCCCCCTTCCTCAGCCTGTGCCCCTCCTGTTTTGTGCATTCCTGGTAATGTAAATAGAGAGGCAGTGCTTGCAGCCCTCCTCGGACCCGAGGAGACTGTCTGGGGATGGCGCCAGCAGCTCTGCCGACAGTCTGCTCTTGGGGGCTTCAGCTGGTACCGTTTGAAGTGTCTTGAGTATCAGTGTTGGTGTTGTGTCCCTGGAGAGAGCATCCCCAGGGTGTTTTGGAAAGTGAGGGCTCCAGCTTAGCCTAAATTGTCCCTTTTCTCCCCTGAAAAGCTGCTCCTCCTGTCTCTCCTGCTAAAAGAGCCTTCCTCCTAGCAAGCTGTGAGGTAAAGGTGGAGGGTGAAGCCCTGACCCAAATACCACCCTGAGGGGCTTTGGGGCCCTGGGCACCTTTGGGTACCAGCTACTGGGTCTGTCTCCTTCCTTGAGCATGCCACCAGCCCCTGGCTCTCATGTGGGGAGAGATGCAGCTTCCTTGCCTCAGCAAGGGGGGATGGCCACTGCAGCACATCAGGGCTCTCAGTGCCTGATTAGAGCAGCAATAGGTGCTGGGGAGCATGCAAGGATTAAGTACTGATGCACTATCTCCAGGGATGGCCTGGAAAAGGGGAACTGTGGGTGGGTGCCCTTTTTGTGATGCTCTTGAAGGCACTGGGAAAATGAGAAGATTAACTTTTCTTAATTTAAGCACCCATGCATTTGCTTGTTGTATGTTTTAGCAATATGGGTTTCATCTCTCCTGGAGGATGCTGGCTACACATGGCACAATGTCACCTTGGAGGGGACATGCAAGCCAGCCTGGGCATGCAGTTTTGTCCCCATGTGCTTTGCTCACCATCCTGGGAGAAACTTAAAGCCACCCCAGGCAAGGCCAGGGACCCCAAAGCAGGCACACCTCACCCTACTAATGGGGGAGGGAGGGGGGCAAAATTAAAAAAAAATTCAAGCCCAAAATCCATCCCTGGGAAAGTTTCCAAAACAAATCCCAAGTCTTGGCTCACCACACAGAAATGGGAAATCTCTTGGATATTTTCCTTCAGCTTGTCTGGATGAGGATCCCTAGCAGTGTTGCAGCCAATACAAGGGATACAGGAACCAAGGTGCCACCAGTGCCAGTCTGTGACCCCCTAGACCATTGCAGGAAGAGCAGATGCAACTGGGAACATCTGGGTGCAGAGGAGGAGGTGCTGGCAGAAGGGATGATGAGGTGGCTCTATCTGCTGGGAGCAGGGTGAATGCTAACTATGGTGTCTTCTGAGAAATCCTGGGCCAATGGGAGAAATCCCCAAGCCAAACACCCTGGGACAGGCAGAACAAATCCCTGAGGCAAGCACCCTGAGACAGGACATGGGGCCAACGGCATGGATGACCAGGAGCAGCATCTGGGACTGTGTGTGCCTGGGAGAGGGTCCAAGGAGAGAAGGAGCTGGTATGATGGTAAACAAGTGAGGAGGAGAGACCCCAGAGAGGATGGGGACTGCTTGAGGCGACCTTTCTGGTCCCCATCCCACCAGGCAGTAGAATGGGGTTTCTCCCTCCCTTCTATTTCCCACATAGCCCCAACAAAGCTGCAAGCAAGGTCAGGAGGTGGGCAACCCTGGAATCAGGAAAAGGCTGTCCTACTTGTGGGGTTAGCTCCACCCCTGTCTCTGTGGGGCATCAATAATTCAACCAAGGGCCAGGGAGAGGAGGAGGACTGTGATGTCCCTCATGCAGTAATTGTATAAGAAACATAGGAAACCTTGTTTGTGGCTGCAAAGTGCTCATGGGATGGGGAACAGCACCGTACTCACGGCTGAACAAAAGGCACTGCAAGAAAATGCCACCCCAGCCCTGTGGCAGCGAGGAATGTTTCCAAGGGAGTGGGGAGACCCTGCCCCTGCAGGACTCTTCCCCAGGGACCAGCCAGAACACCAGTGAGGGGCATCGCTCTGGCTGCCCATGGCCCTTTCGGTCTCCCATATAGCCAGAGGGGGTCCTGTGATGGGGCCAGTGATGCTGGGTGGCCCTGGGGGACCCCAGGTAGTGAGTGGGGTCTGAGGGCATCTGCAAGGGTTTTATTTGCTGGGACCAGCCCTCCACGACGCTGGGGTTTATGAGGCAGCCAATGTGGCTGCTTCCTTGCGGACTGCAGCAATAAAGCTTGCCAGAGGGTCAGAGGTGATACCGACTGCTCTTAAGTGGCCAAAACCGGTGGTCTGGGATGCAAACTGAACTTCTTGAGCCATAATCAGAACCAGAGGGGTTGAATTCCAATGGCTAAATACTCAGGACTTAGCCTAAACATCTTTCCTGTCTTGCTCAGTCTGTCCCAAACAGGATCCCACAGCATGTGGTTGTTTGGGCGAGGTCAGGCTGGCATGCTGATGTTTGTTCACCACATCTCCCTGCTGCCTCAAGAGCAGGCATTGCCAGGGCCACCGAGTTTCCTCCATCTCGGTGTGATGATGTACTAGGTAAATACCTCTGCAGCGCTTGGGAAATTCAGAGAGCCCTGCAAATGGATGCAGAGTTAAGCAGTTGCTGGTTTCAGGGCTCTCCAAAGCACCAGGGTGAGGTTGATGCTGGAAACCTGAGCCCTGTAATTGTATTTTTCTGCCTGAGTGATATCTGAAGGGTTAGTTGGTTTGTTTGCGCGTTTGTTTGTAGTAAAACTATCAAAGGCGGTCTTGGCGTTGATGCACAGTGCTTCTAAAAAAAGGGCCTGCCCTGGAGCCAGCACCAGCCCTTCTTCAGGTCGAGCCACTACACATCCCCATAAGCATAACCCGTCCTACTGGTGGTGGCTCCAGAAGCATGCCAGCATTCCCGCAGGAGCACACAATCACCTGCTATGACTGAAAACAGGCTCTGGCATTGCTGAGTGCTTCCAGGAGAGCCCTGAAAAGGGCTTTCTGCAGGGCACAAGTGATGGGTGTGAAAGGACATGGCCAAAACATGGCTGCAAAGAGGCAGGGGGAGTAGGAAAGTCAACAGGAGCAGGGCTAAGCAGATGCACTATTACATTTCCTTGGTCATGGAAAGCTGGCAGAGAACCCCTGCCAGCTAGAAAAACAAAAAATTAAACACTAAAAGAAATGCAAACGTGGCCGTGCATCTCAAGGTCCATGTGCTGACCATAGAGCAATCCACTGAGGAGACCTGTCTGGACTTTTCATGGGCTTTCTCCATTAGCCAATCCAACAGAGAGGTGGGAAAGCCCTTACCAACACCCACCACATAAAGCCACCCCTGTCTTGGAGTCTGTTTGGACATCTGGGCACCTCCACCTCACCAGGTCCTGGTTTCTACCTCCAGCTTGTGGGAGCAGAGTCACTACTCCCTGTGGCAGGAGGTTAGTGAAGGGCCAGGCAGGCTGCTGAGCATTAGCATTGGTGTGGTTTATTATGCTCATTAATGATGTGGAGAAGGCAGCATGTTAACAAAAACGTGACATATTTAGGTTAGTTAAGGCTGAAGGACTCTGCTGCTGTGGGAAAGAATTGCACGAAGATATATGACATTCACCATGGGCCAGTGCAAAATGATGCATCTTGGATAGACTAATCAAGATAATTCACATATATTGTCCTAAATTAATTATAAGCACTAAGTACAAGCCCAACATGTCAATGCAGACAGCTCAATTAAGAGTTCTTATTCAATATAGGCTGATGGTCAAAAGAGCAAAGAAAAGATTACAATGGGCAGAGAGTACAGAGCAAAGCAGTGGAAATACTGCAGTATCCCTGCTTAAATCAACACGGCTCTGCCAGCATGTGGAGGAGCAGAGGGCGAGGGCAGTGGGCTCAGAGCAGTGTGGCAGGAGGCTAAAAGGGCACAAAGAGGGACCTACTTCAGCCTTCTCTTCCTCATAACCTCTTAAAACCAGAAGAGATCAAGTATATGCAGAAGATTTTTAAATAACAAGGTGGGGGGGGAGCTATTTTAAACCACAAGTTTTATTTGGGTGGAACAGGAGCAGCAGTTCCTATCTATGCAGTGCAGTGACCTCAGGGCACAGTGCTGGTGTTAGCCTGGGCATTCTCACCCAAGGAGAAAAGGTGGAGAGGAGGAAAAGGATGCACCCAGCTCTACATACAGTAGGTGAGACCAGGAGTGGACACTGCATCCCTGCTCAGGAAAGGATGTGGAAACATTGGAGAGGGTTCAGGAGTATGGGAAACTGCCTTTTTGTGAGAGGCTGAAGGAGGCCCCTGTCTATTTAGTCTATCACAGGCAAGGTTAGGATGTGAATCCATCGCAGTCAGCATGTCCCTCCATGGGGAAGGGATTTCTTTCAGTCAAAAACATGCAATGAAACCCAGCAGCCAGGGTCTGGGGTGGGTTTCACACAGCAGCAGGAATTTGACAGAGGCTGGGAGAGCTCTCCACCCCCAACCCTGCACAATCAAGGGGATCCCTGCAGCCTACCTTCAGTTGGGGTCCCTTTCCCCAGATGCTGTGGTGCTCAGCAGAGGACCCTGACACCAGGTGCCCTGTGCCCCAGGGTGAAGGGGTTTGTGCCCAAGACCAAGAGTGGCTGTAGGAAATCTTTGGGCTGATTTCCCTCATGCGAGACTCTGGCCAGCATTGTGTGATCATTTTCATTCCTATTTCATGAGCTGTGAATAATTAATGAGAAACACAATGCAGGGAGGATAAGATGAATATATATTTATACATATACTCACACACACATATATATACTGTTAAAAAGAATTAAGGTTCAAATGTATTGGGAGTGTTGCAGTACAGTGGCTGTGAAAATACAGGGCAAAGACCACGGGCAGAAAGGACAGTCCTAAAAGACAAATGGAGGGGTTTTGAGGGATATAGAGGATGGGATATAGATGCTGCCTCCTATGGAGAGAGAGAGACCCAAGCAGGTTGCTTGGGGTCCACCAGCAGGGCTCCTCAGCCCTCCCACCTGGCCAGGAGCTTGCTGCAGGCAGAGGCCTCTCCCCACCTCCTTCCCATGAAATAAGCAGAGTGATGACAAGGACTCTTCCTACAGCATCCCAGGAAAAGAGTGAAATTCTGGCAGGTGCCTGTGCTGCGATGGGAGATGAAGCTCAAGGAAGGATGAGAAACAGCATCTCTGGTCCCTGGAGTTTTGCAGCCCCCACAAAACCACCCTCCTCAGCCTCTCAGCAGTAGCCCAAGCCCAGCGCTGCTGCTGCTGCTTCTGTACAGGGTTGAGCTTCTTGCACGCACGAAGGCTGGGCTGACAACAACCAGCTAACAAAGCAGCTTTGTTGCATGTGGATGGGGAGAATCCCCCAGCATCACCCCAGCCTGGGGGATAGGGATGGCTGCTGCTACCTTTCTGCAGCCCCAACTCTCTGGGGTCAGGCACTGGAGCTGCGAGGAACCATCCACCTTTCCAGGAGCTACCCTGACCTAACCTGGATCACTCCTGCAGGGCAGCCCCTCAGCTGCTTTTCCACCCTGGACCTGAGCCATGGTCCATGGACAGACTGAGTTAAGGTAAGGGGCAGACACGGGGGACAAGAATCACCTCAAAGGTGTGTGGTGATATAGCTGCAGGTGATGGCTCCTCATCTTGGGCATCAGCATGGTCGCATCTTTGCTTGCTCAGGACATGGAGAGCTTGGGAGTCCCCCATGGCCCTGTCTCACATTGTGTGAAATGAATTTGTAAGTCCCCTGCGGCCCAGCAGGAGTTGGCCCCCATGGCATGCCCTGACCCAAGGGGTGGACTTGGTTCCCTGTAACAGGTAGGTCTGTGCTAATGTGGTGTGTGGTGTCCCCATGCAGGGACAGCAAGGAAGTATGGCCACACTCACTGTCACCTGCACCTCAGCCAAACTCTGGTCCTGGTGGCACTTTGAACAATGTGCAGGGGGGATCCAATAGTCCCCTCAGCCACGCATTCCCCAGGGAAAGTGCATATGGCCATGACACAGCCCAATCCATGAGCTGGTTTGCGTCAGGACACAGATTTAGGCTGCTTCTCCTGACAGATTGAGAGTAGGACATTTTCCTTCTCCTCACCTCTGTCCTGCATTTCCAGCTTTTGAACCTGCTTCACCCCAAAAATACCTTCATAAATAACCCTGCTGGAGTCCTTCTCTGCACAGTACCCTGCCCTGTGCCTGCTACCTTCCCTACCAGCTTGTGCTTCCACTGTGGCAGGGACTAGGTGCCAGGCTGGCATCACCAGCAGGACAAGGTTTGCTCCTGCTTGTGTTCGCCCCAGCCCGGCTGTACCTGTAGCAGCCAAGGCTGGGGGCAGGCAGGGGTGACTGGCCTGTCCCATCCTGCCTTTTATCCACAGAGTCGGTGGCTCCCATTTCCCAGGGCTAATTTATCACCTCACTTTTTATAAATGGGTCATTTCCCATCCCCAGCCTGAGAGACAATTGTGACAGGCCCTGGCAATGTGCCACAATCTCCTTTCAACTTCATAGAGAGTTCATCAAAGACCCAAGACACCATTTCCCCAAACAGTAAAAGTGTCACAGAAAGAGGTGTGTTGGGAAGCCTTGGTGACAGCCAAGTGCTTAATTAGTGGTAATGTAGAGTTTATGACCCCCCCTCGACACGTCCCTGCTGCCCCTTGTTTCTGGGAAGGGTGTGAAGGGTGAGACAGGTCTCTCTGCTGCTCAGTGACCTGTGATGTCCCCTGGCAACGTGGTGCTGGTAGAGGGGATGGGGATGTCCCAGCCTGGCTGCTGCAGGAAGATGATGAGAGATTTCCCCATGTGGTGCTCAACCAAAAGCATCCCCATCCCCAGGTTCCTGTTGTGCCACAGCCCACCCCAGCACCCATGGGTGCCCTGGCTTCCACAGGCACCCTCTGCTACTGGGTGATTCGGGCAGAAGTAGAGAAACCCCAGTGCAGGGTCAGAAGCGGAAATGCTGTTTCCCACTCAGCTGTCTTCATCTCAGCCTCCAGCTCCTGGCTCCTGTGATGTCTTACAGCCCCAGGAGACCCAGTGGCAGGGTGCCAGGCCAGTTCAGGGGCCGGCGTACCACTGTCATATTCCTTTCATTCCTCTCTGTGCTAATCCTCTCTCTTTTCCTCCAGAAATCACCTTCCTGCCCATCACCCTCTGGGCTATTTTTACTGTATTTTTTGGTGATGGAGCATCCGGAGCTGAGCACGGCGACTTCGGCATTCAAAGGCAGAGCATAAGCATTAACAGAGCTGACGGCGTTACAATACTGGCACTCATCTCACAGATTCCCCATTACAGCCTGACATCGGCCACAATTTTTAGCCACAACAGTGCCTTTAGCAGGGTCTTCTTGCTGCCTCCCACAGCTGACAGACTCATCCTCTCACCCTTGACATCACCGAGGGCCAAATTTTCCATTGGAAGTTGCCAAATACAGGTAAGGCTTGGAAAGAAAATCAAGAGGTACGGTGATGTGGTGCTTCATCTACCTCATGCACGAGTGTCCACAGCTCCCAGGGGAGTGGATCACTGTGAAGCCAGAGGTACAGGGAATGAGTGGAGAGGGTTCCCCCATCACTTGGACAGTGAAGTACCATGGTCCCAGGTGGAGCACCTCCATGCCTTGCTTTTCCACCTGCAAAGGTGCTGCGTTGTCCCTCCTGGGACACACATGTGGCCAATGAGGGTGAGCAAGGTGACATACAGTGCTGTGGCATGGCTCTCTCTCCACGTTCTTGGTTTCTGCGGCGACCAGAGCAGTGTTGAGCTGATACAAAGCAGATATAAAGCTGATTTTCATTAGGAAGTAGTCTCTGAGGAGCACTGGGTCTCACCATGGGGCCTACTCACACCCAGCAGGGCTGCAATGCCGAGGGACAGATGGCATCTCCCTACCACTGCCCCGTGGCACACAGGCAGAGCTGGCCCAGACCTCCCCTGGGATGATATGACAGAAGCAATGGAATAAGTTCCCACATGCAGGACTGTGCCACACTGTGTGTAGGACATCCCTGCCCACAGAGGGACCTGGCAGCACTCCAGCTCCCCAGCATATCCCACCTGGCCACAGTTCCCCACTTCGCCTCCCTGGCCTTGAGTTTCCTGAGTGCTGGACTCTCCCCCCGCCACCCTCCTCAGCACGGCTGGGGCCTTGCAGCTACAACCAGGAAACTATAAAACTTTACAGAGTGCGGCTGGAGAGAAACAGGAATTGCTGCAGCAACTGCCAGAAGGGCCAGCATTAAATTCACAAGATTTTCCAGGGCTTCGACTCGCCAGGAAGGGATTTATCCACCTAGGAGGAGCTGTAAAAACTAAAATTAAATTCTTCATCTTGGAAAGGGAGGGGTGAGAGAAAGAAGAAAACACTTGACCTCCCCCCCCCCCAGTGCTCTGCTGGAGGCCAAGTATGGGGTGGTGGGGGTATGTGGGGCACCCACGGCTGCACCTGCTGAGCCCCTGGTTGAGGGGTACTAAGAGACCCTGCCCCTAACACAGTGAGGGGGTGCTGCTCCTCCCCTGGGCTGCACTCAGCACACCTCCAGCTTGGCCCTTGCCTTCAGGGCATCAGTCGAGGGTCTATGTGGGTGCCAGGGGGGAGGGTTTGGGTCAGTGTTCCCTCCCTGGTCCCTGTCACTGTTCCACATGTATCCATTCCATGCCTTTGAACACCGGTGTTGATGGTGAGGACCGGGCTGGACAGGTGGGGGCAGTTCAGGACCCCAGTAAGAGGTGGGCAGGGATGTTCCTGCCAGCCCAGCCTGAGGGCATCCCAGCAGCTAAGTGGGGGGTGATTTCCACGGTGTTTGGGGGGGATGGTAAACAGTCAGGAGGAAAAAAATAATGCAGGCTTCAGGGACCTGCCGGAGCATTCAGGGTAACCACTGCAGGGGTCAAAGCAATACCTGGCTGGGTCAGGAGCTGCTGCTTTCTAATGGGGTGCAGCTGATTTAGGGACCACACATGACCCCCAGCTCTGGGCCAGCTGAGCTATAGTAGCCTCCCCTGCCCTGCACTATGGCCAAGGGGACCAGATCCAGCTCTCTGCCAAAGAAAGCGGGTTCTCACCTTCTCCAGGGCCACCAACTCTCAACCTAGGGGTATTTTGGGGCTCAGGTTGCCCAGGCACTTAGCACAGTCCCAGGTGCATCTCTGCCCTCTCCTCCATGCTGGTGTGGGTGTGCTGCAAAAGTATGTACCAGGGAATGCTCTTTTGTGGCTTATTCTGGTTTTCTTTCTATTTTTTGCCTGTTAGTGCCAGTGCAGGGTCTTAAAATAACTGGCTACTTTAAACCATGTTCCTTTGTTCCCTGGCTGAGCACTTCTGGATGCCAGCTGGAGAGGAAGGGAGGTGAAGTGTCAGGGCCCTGTGAAAAGTTGTAAAGGTTTGTGGTGATGGGGACAACGTGTCACACCCTGAGTCCTTCAAGCTGCCCTCTCCCTCACTGCCGGCAGGGCTTCATGCTATGGGTTTTCCCAGGGAAGCACTGAGTTTGCAGGTTCTCAGCTGGCTCCCACGCCACCACGCAAACCTCATCCAGGCTCCAAGTGGGCACCCACGGGTCTGCACCATGGCTTTGCAGCCTGCGAGTCCCCCCACAGGGATCCTGCCTGCAGACCTGCCCCTTTCCCACCCTTGCACTGTCTGCTTTGCAGCAAACGTTTTAAACCATGACAGCTCCTGAGTGCTGGAGGGAAGAGTGGGGACAGAGGCCACACAACTCCCTTGACCTCAGTTAGTGTGGGAAAGGGCTATGGCAAAACTGGTTAGGAACCAGGAGCTGGCCCTGGGGGAAGCAATAGCTAAGCCTGGGCTTATCCCTCCTGAGCTGAGTGCCAGGGCAGTGGATGCAAATCCTGGGCAGGCCGAGTGCTGCCTGGCACCTCTCCCAGGGCGTTTGCACCCTCATCCTTGGACACCCCAGGAATGTAGCGTGGCGGGGAGAGGGGATCCCTGCAGCTGAGGGAATTGCATCTGGCTGGGGTGCTGCCAGCAGGCTGGACTCCACCACCCACTGCACCAGGGCTGGGTCAGAGCCTGGCTTGGAAGCACTACATTGGAGGCTTGTGCCATGCCTGGGCATGTCCTCACTTTGTTTATTCCTTCAGCTTATTATTTTGTTTGACTATTTATTCCTGGCTGCCTTTTTCTCACGGTGGCTATGTTTATTTAGCATGGCCAGCCTGGAGCCCGCCGGGCTTGGGTGCTGCTGCCAGGCAGAGCTATAACCCCAGCACAGCAAGTGCAGTGATGGGAGCCCCATGTTGAGGTTTCCATGAGTGTCCGTCAGGGTGTCTGCGAAGGGTGAGATGGTATTTTAAAGGGACGGTGGGCAAAGGACAACAGTGTACAGAAGGGTGGTCACACGTGTTTGATGCTGTTGGTGTTGCCAGCACTCAGCCACACCAAAGGGCTTTGACACCTGCACACCTTCCCACCAACCCAGTCCTGTGGGGCCGGGGCAGCTGCCCTACAGGGAGAAACCCTGGGCAGGAAAGAGACAAGTTTGGAAAGTGTGGGAGTGTCCCACAAAGTGATGCCACCCCCTTGCCATCAGTGATACTCCTGAGGGTCCCCATCCCCACCAGTCCCCCAAGGTCCTGGGCGGTCTCAGAGCCTGTCCCCCTGCAGCACCAGGGTGAAGTGGAGATGCCAGCGTGCCATCAGCCCTCCTCCCAGCACTGGCTTGGCTGTCCATTCCCAGGCCCCATGCCATGTCTGTCCCCCGTGGTGGCAGCCCATGAGGACCCAAAATGCTGGTTCCTCTCGATGCTGAGGATGCGTCTGCGGCTGGGGGCTGGGGAGCCATGGCAACCTGGCAAGGATGGGGGTTGCCATGGCAATGGGAGGCACAGCATCCAGAGCTGGTTTTGGGATTGAGATGCTCCAGGTGGGGTGGGAGGCAGGACCAGGGTGCACCTGAGGCTGGGGGATTTCAAAGCCTTGGGTTGGTGTCTGGGAAAGCCCCCCCTGCTCTGAGGGCCAAACACAGGGCCTGGAAGGGGAGGGCAAGTGGGGCTGGTGGGGTCCAGGCCCTGTGTTTGGCCCTGTGACAACCTCACTGTGCCCACAGCCACCTTCACCTCCAGGGGCTCCCTGGCAGCCCCAGTGGGACATGGTGCGAGTGCCTACATGCTTGGTCCAGGGGAGTGACCTGCTCTGCAGGGCACAGTGTCAAGTGAAGTCTCTTGGCTTTTTACAGCCAGGGTGGTCTGGTGAGCATCTCTGTGTGCTTCAGATACAAGCATCAACCCCAAATATCTTATCACCCTACCTAGGGGTCATTATCCCCACTTGGGAATGGCTCTGTGGAGTCAGGCTGGCATGCAGGTCAGGATTCAGCCCCTAAATTCTCCATGTTTGGAGACCATCTGCTCCCTGTGACTAAGGTGGGCACCGGGCTGCCCCCAGCTCAGAGCTGGGCATGCAAAAGGTCTGTGTGTCGGCATTTCAGCTGCAGCCCCCTAAAATATCACTAATTGGACCAGGCTGCTAATTTCCTGGTGAGCGAAAGTGTCTGAGAGTACAATGGGCTGGGTGAGAAGCCCACCGTGGGCCACTGCTGATTGATATCCCTGCCTTGGCACCCCCAGCCCCATGGCCACCCACTCATGAGCACACCCCACCATGCCCCATCCTGCTGTGTCCCATCCTGCCGCAGGGCTGGGAGGCAGGGAGGGGAAGGGGGCGATGGGAGGTGGTAGGAGGAAACAGACCTCCCAGCTGGGAAGCACGCAGGAGAGTGACATTTGCCAGACACTGATGCTGCTTTTGATAAAGAGTGGGGGCAGTTTGCTGCCCGCAGGCACCCACATTTCCCACACCTCCCAGCAGCTGGGTCTCATCCCATGGCCCTGCAACCTTTGCCTCCCATCCACTGGTGTTATCCTGGCAGAGCCAAAGCTGCCCAAGGCTGGCCACCTCCTTTCCCTTTTGGACCTGGTGGGAGGGAGAAGGGCACAGACAACGTTTTTTTTATTTATTTATTATATAGCATTTGTCAGCTTCTGTTGAAAAAGGGCTAATACAGAAGTGGACAGTGTCACCTGGACAGCATCAGCACAGTTGCAACATGCACCCTACAGCAGATGAACAGGGCCAGCTCTGCAAACACACAAAACTCATAATTTTTTACCCAATGGCTCATCCCCAGTGCAGGAATCAACCCAGGAGCCAGGTTTGCAGCCATCCTTCCTCTTCACACTGCCTCCCAGGGCTCCTGTGCCTGGCAGACTGGATCCTTTCCCCCTGAAGAAATGGTGGCTGAGCTCTTCTGTAAGTGCATGCCGGCAAGCAGGGCTGGCAAGCATTTGCAGCGATTCCACCCTGAAGCTTGTGGCTGGGCTTTAGATCCTAAGCCTCCTTCAAACTTTGCACTGGGAGAAGTGATTTGTCTGCAAATGTTATGTGGTTAAAATAAATGCAGAGAATTTTAATCCTGGGAATTTGGAAAGTAGGAGATTTAAAATAACAAAACCCTTTCATATGGCACTTAATCCGAAATTAGCTGGGTTTTAAGTTTTACGGCAGTAGCTGATCATTCCTCGGCCACCTCCGGATCGGCGTGGGAAGGGGGGGTCTCCCCAGATCTGTGGAGCAGGAGTCAGCAGGGGCTGCAGGATGGGCTCTCCCAGCCGTTCCGTGCCGCACTGTGCCAGGGTGGTGCCAGAGCAGCGACAGCACTCTTTTTTTGTTGACATGGAATGGATCTCCCACAGCTACTTAAGGTTTTAATTGCCCTGTGATTAAAGTTTTCATTACTAAGCAATTAGCACCTGAAATTTTAAGTGCTGAAGTGTTTAACTGCATCCTGAAGCTGCCAGAGGTGAGGGGTAGTGGATGTGGGTGGGACGGGAGAGGGTTTTGAAGTGGGGACCAGGAGTGGCAGGCAGTGACTGCCTCACCGGGGCCCAGCCAGGCTGGCATGGGTGCTGCCAACCGCCCCGATCCTGCTGGAAGTGCCAAGTGCCCGGCAGCATGGGGAGGAGTGCCCAGAGGGGCAAGAGCCCAGGGAGCCTGGGAAGGAGACAGGCTGGAGCCATCACTGACCCGGCAGGACATGCACCGATTGGGCAAGCTGGCACGAGGCAGCACACCCTGTCCTGGGAATAGGATGACAGGGCCCCCCAGGGACCCCCTTGTGCCAGAGGTGGCACAGGAGACCCCCCCTAGAAGCCACACAGATGTGCCAGGTGTCTGCTCGGGTGTTGCACCTCTGGGTACTGCCTTTTGGACAAGGAACATGGAGATGCCATGTGATGCCACAACAGCCCTCCTACAGTGGAAGCCAGCCCAGAAACAGGGGGGGATCCCCCTACCCCAGTTCCCTGCATCCCCAGCACAGCTACACTCCTGGTGAGCAATCATTTGAGACCTCTTGCAGAGTTCTTTTTCTCCCATCCTCTGGGTGCCACACACATTTACATATCTATCGTGTGGCGATGCACTCCCAGGGCTGGCTGCCTGCAGAGGAATGCACTCCCTTCTGTTTGTTTTTAAACTCTTGTTGGCTAATTTCATTTGATGCCCTTTAGATCTTCTGAGAAAACAGGAATAATTGTTCCGTAATCACCTTCCCCTTAGTAAGTTGCAGTCGAGGTTGCTGCATGCAAACGAGGTGAGGGGCGGTGGCTGGGCGCAGAGGCCAGAGTGCAGGAGTGCATCTGTGTGCATGGCTGTGGTCTGACACACACCGTAGATGTACCAGTGTGATGTGGACCCATCACTGGAGCGTCAGGGATGCATTTAGAAACAGGGAATGAAAGTCAAGCTTGCTGCCTAGGGATGGGGTCTCTGGGTAGGAAACATCTCATGAAGAGAGGGCTGGGTTGGGAAGTTTGTCCTATGAACAGCCACGGCTGTCGCTATTTTTCAAGTCTTTCCTTTCATCTCTTTCCAGCAGGTCCTGCTGTCCTGCTGCTCCCCATATGTGTGGGAATGCTTCCTGGTGACACCATGGGCACCACAGCTTTGCCATTCAGGCTGCAGAGCTGTTCTAAGGCAAAGCATCGTTAACTCAGGTCAGTGCTGCAAGCACGCTCCCTTCCATACCCCTGCATTTCACCTCTCAGCCCATCCCTGTCCATGCCACACTCACACAGTCCCTTTTGCAGCCATGTCCAGTTCCAGACATCACCCCAAGGTGCCAGGGAGGCATTGGTGGAGGGGACTGGGGCTGGGTGCATGCGTGCAAGGACACTGCTGGGACAGGAGATGCCCAGGTTTCTACAGGCATGTGTGTCCACCAGACACAACATCACCCTGGGGACCACAGCAGCACCAAGTCCTTGCACAGGCAGATGGGTTGGATTTACAGAGCCAGCCTCTGCCAGCAAGTACTACACAGGTACCACAGTTAATCCCTTTTGTGCAGGCGCCAGAGCCCTGCCAGTGCTGCTCCTCAGGGCACTCACCAGCTGTGACACCCAAGCAGCAACCCAGGGCTCCCTGGTCAGCTACCTGCCCCACTGGTAACCAGGCCCCAAAATCCTCAGCCCCCAACTGGGGCCGTGGTGCTGTGCCCGCCTGAACCAGGGGAGCATGAGGCCCGGGGAGAGGCCAGGGCTGGTAGCACCAGCCCAGCAGGAGCAAGTGGGGGTTCATTAATTACAGTGTGAGGATAGAGGCGATTATGGAGTATCCTCCCCTTGCCCATGCTCCCCCCCACCCCCCTCCAGTTTCTCATCCTTTTCTGAAATAAATTCCTTTCGGGCTGAAATTTGCTAGGCATGGCTTGACTCCAAGGGGAATTCTTGAGGAAAGTTTAAGTAAAATTGGTTCAGCCATTTTTGAGTTATTCAAGTGTGAATAAGCAATTTCCCCATGTGCTCTGTTCAGAAATTTTGTGCTTGGGTAACTCGGACCTCTGGAATCGCAGAATAAATGAGGTTTCTGCATCTCGCTAAGCTGGCAGGCTCTGTTACCATGTCTCTGGTAGGGAGGATTTCCTGGGAGCAGCTTCACAGGGAGACAGCAATTCTTCCCACACTGAGACTGGCCCTTGGTTCAGTTTCTCAGCATCTCCATCAGCCCCCACTGCTCTGCTTCCCCACAGGCACAGCATCATACCCCAGTACGCGTGTTAACGGTGCCGGCTTCGTCACTCACTTCTCTGTTGCTCGTTTCCTTGACTGACAACTCGTCCAAACCAACAGCTTATACTTCATTGCTCAAACTTTGGTATTTTCTACCAGTGCAACTCCGTTTCTGCTGCTTTGCTCTCCAACTGCTTCATCCTGCCTGGAGAGCGCAATGCCCCACTTGCTGCTTCTCCTGTCCCTTGCAGAGATTTATCACAGTCATGTCATGTCCCATCTTAAATTAGCACACTGGCTCTCTTGAGCATGGCTTTTCCCTTTGGGATCCATGCCCAGTGGTGCTGGGCCACTGCGGCAGCCATCAGGGCACAGCATCCTGGCTCCCTGCAGCTTCCAGGGGATGACAGCATTCCTACGACAGGAGCTGGATATCTCCAAATTTTCATCAGCCCAGGCAGAGATCAGACCCACACTCATCTCCCTGGCCAGGGCTTGGGGAGCCAAATCCTTCTGGGACAAGGAAGTGAAGTGCTCACCCATGACCCTGGTACAGCACAAAGAGGAGGCGATTCAGTCACACTCTGCATCCTCTCTGCTGCAGAGAGGCCAACCATGGGCAGCTCTGATAACATGCTGAAGTCTCACTCCTGACAGGAGCCACAGGGAAGGTGGCTGGGAGTGTGGCCCCATGGCAGCTCCACTGCACCAGTGCAGGGCCCCGGCTGCACAGTGAGGGAGTTTCTGGGGCAGGGAGTGCTGCATCAAGGTGCTGCATGCAGATGGTTGGCAGCTGTGGTGGGACAGGGCAGCCCAAGGTGATACGCTCAGCCATGCACCCCACTACCCCAGACCCGTCAGAGCTCTCGGTCACCCTAGGAAACAAGGGCATCTACGTGCCCCAAAATTAGGCACTCAGGGAATTTTGCTAAACTGAAGTCCAGTCTCCCCAGGCATCCAAGAAGGAGTCTTTCAGTGCAGCACAGAGGGTCAGGACACATCACAACCCATGTCCCATGCCCTGCGCTGAGTAGATGTGTCTGTCCTGAAGGATATGGCAGTGCTGGCTCTGGGCACAGGTCCAGTGTGTGTGTGCGCACACGTGTGCACATGTGTGTGCGCACCATCCTGAGGGAGCAGAGAGGACAGAGGTGCTCACAGGCCAGAAGCTGTAGCTGCATGCACAGTAGCTGGCACCATGTCCTATAAGGCCTGAGGGTAGTGAAAGGGGACTCTGGGAGTGTCACTGAAGGGTGCTCTCTATGGTGTCACCCTGGCCAGGATCCCAGAGCCCTGTCACCATGGTAGGAATTGTGGTGTAGTGGGTATGGGATGAAGTGAAGGGGTATGTGATACGATGAGTGGAGTGGGATGGACTGGGACAAGATGGTGTGAGATGGGATGACACAGGGTGGGCTTCATGAGATGGTGGGCTGGGATGGGGCAGGATGGACTGTAGAGGATGGGAGGGCAGTGGGTGGCACAGGTAAACCAGGCTGCCAGTGGTGAGGCACAGAAGAGGCCCATGGGCCTATCAACACACACACACTAACAGGCTCACGCACTCCCCCGCACCCGGTGGGGGGCAGGGCAGAGAGGGCCTGGGGCTGAGGGGCAGGCTGGGAGCGCGGCCCCTTTAAGAGCCCAGTTCCGCGGGTGGCCGCTGGGTGGGGCGCGCTCCCCAACCTGTGCTTCCCGCGCCGGGGGGCGGAACCACCGGGGGCGCGCCGGGCAGCTCCCGCCCCCTCCAATTCATCTTTCCGCCGAGGCTCCTCCCCCATCCCACCGCCGCCCAATGGGCGCAGCGCTCGCCGTCGCCAGGGGCACCGGGTTGCCAGGGGCGGGGTGATTGGCGGGCGGGCCCCGCCCCGCGCGGCTCAGCGGCGGCAGCGGCGGCGGCGGCGCCAGAGCGCGAGCGTGGCGCGGCGGCGAGAGGAGTCGCGCGTGGCGCCGAGCTCGGGATTGCCCGGCGGGGCCGCCCGCACCGCCCCCCGCCATGGCCGCCGCCCGCCCGGGGGCCCACCCGCCGCCGCCGCCGCCGCTGCTTCCCCTCCTGCTGCTTCTGCTGCTCCCCGGCGGCCGCCGCGCTCTGGAGGGTGAGTACCGGGCGGGCGTGCCCGCCCGTCCGTCCACCGTACTGGGGCCCGGGCTACCTCTCACGCACCCTCCAGGGTGTCCCCGGCTCACGGGGCCTCGTCGTTGTCCGCCCTCGGCTCGTGGTGCCGCAGACGCCCGGCTGTCGCCGCCGACGCAGCGCGCCTCAACCCCGCTTCTAGCGCTTAGCCGCTCTCAGTAGGTTTCAGAGTCAACGCCCCGTGGAACTGAGCCCGACGCGGCGGCTGCGGCCGGCGGCTGCTGGCAGGGAGCGGCGCCTCGTTGAATACTCGGTTCACGTTCCGAGGCTTTTCGCCGCGACCGAGAGGGCTGGAAAATTAATATTTCTTTCAGTGCAAGCTCGCGGCGTGCCAGAACTGGTGGGGCCGCTGGAGGAGTGTCCGTGTGCTGTGTCCGGCTCCATCCTTTCCCTGGCGGGGTTCGCCGTGCCCGCCACCTTAACCCCCGAGGCTCCGGCGTGGGACCGCCGGGGTGAGCGGCCACGCGTGCCGCATCCATCCCCGAGCGGGGCCGCGCTCCGCGGGCCGGGAAGAGCTAGCGGAGAGGACGGTAGCGCTCCCGTGGAGTTTGGCATAAAAGAGGGTTAATGGTCCTCACTGTTGGAGAGTCAATCCTGTTCCGCCGCTTCCCCCAACACACACCGGCTTTGAGCGAGAAAAGCGGCTCCCGCTTCTTCAGAGAGACCGAGGGTCCCGGGGCGGGTCGCACAAGGGAGGAGGAGGAGGAGGAGGGGGCCCGGGCGGGTTTTTGTCTCGGCAGAAAGTGTGTGGAGCTCCGGTGGGGAGCGCTGGGGGCGGCGACGCTCCGGTGTCCGGTAACCGAACCCGCTGCTGGAGCGGCGGGAGGGGGTTGGGGAAGGGCGAAACCTCGGTTGGAGAGGAGCTGCCCGGACGGGGGGGGGGGGCAGTGGTGCCGGATTTTTTGTGCTCGGAGGCAGTTTTATGCTCGGTCTGCCGCTGCCGTCGCCCCGCGGTGTGGGGTTTGGTCTGCGGCATCGGGGGGTGACCGTAGGCAGGAGCCCTTCCCCGCCGCGATTTGTTGGGGGGACACCTTACCACTGGCTTTGGGCTTCGTAGAAAGTTTGGGGGGTGCTTGTTGTTCGTATTTATTTTCATTCTCTCTCCCTGCGATTATTTTTTTTGTATCTTTAATGGGGAAGATATTTTTAAAAGTTATTCTCCTTCGTACGCCGTAGGAAACGGAGCTGTGGGCCTCCTGGGTCCTGGAGCTTCGGGCTGAGAGGTAGCCCCGCGGCAGGAGGGGCAGGGAAGCTCGCCGCACCCAGCCCTCTCGGGATGGAGGCTTCGGAGCACCCAGCGGAGACTGCCGCACCGGGCAAAGCCCTGGGCAGCCCTGCCCGCTGGAGAGGTGCAGGGGAATGAAGCTGTGGGCAAGGAGCCTGCAGGCAGCCCCTCGCAACCCGCTTCCCATCAGCGGTTTGGCAGCCGGGGAAGAAAAGCCGGTGTGGGGGCTGGCAGCAGCTGTGCATTGCCTGGGGACTGTCCCGCTGGTGCCTGGCGAGGCAGGGGGGCTCCCCGGCCTCTTCCCCGCCACCGTCTGGGGATGGAGCAGGGTGAAGAGATGGATGAAGAGAAAATAAACAGCTCCTGCTGAGGACTCGCTCAGTTTTTCAGGTTCCCAAGAGTGCGGAGGGATCAGGGGTTTAACACGCTGCCCGAGGAGGTCAGGGCCCAGCTGGGTGCCAGCCTGATGGGACCGCTTTGGGCAGGCTGGCAGCCACCCAGCATTTTTGGGGCTGGCCCCGATTCCCTATGGATTTTCTTTTTATTTTTCTTTCACCTTCGCTCTTGTCCGAGCCCGAGGAAAAGTTGCAGCTGGGCTGGGAGAGGTCTTTGCCTTGCACACTGTTAGGAAGCCATGGCTCGCATTGGGGGTCAGCCAGCTCCCGCACTTCTGCTGCGCTGGGCATTTCTGGCTGCTCGCGACGCTGCTTCCTGATGGGGACCGGCGCGTTCAAGCGGTTACTGTAAATCTAGTGCACGCATTAGTTTGGATATTTTAGTGCTGATCGTAAATCTGGCATGGCCATAAATCTGCACGCACGTCCTGCAGACGATAACGGCAGTGAGCGGTCCCCGGACCCAGCTGCATTGTCGTCCCCTCCGAGGGGACAACAAGCTGGGCTTGTGGCCGGTGGCTGGCTGGGAGGGCAGGGGGCTGCGGGGCCAGTCAGTGCTGCCTATTCCCAGGGGGGTGACGGGGAGTTGGGTTTCTTTTACAAGGCCCCACAGGGGTGGAGGGGAAAAGCCATGCTCGGCAGCAGCTCAGTGAGGGCTTTGTGCTGCCGAGGAGAAAATGGTTTCTCTCCAGATCCTGTAAGTGCACTGGGTCTGTTTGAAGTCACAATGTGTTTTTCTTCTCCGGTTCAGCAGTCCTCGGGTCGGCTGCAGAAGGAATGCTCTATCCGGGGCCAACAGCGGATCCTTTCTCCAGCACAGGGGTTGGAGCTGAGGAGTTTGTCTCGGTGGAGCTGTGGGAGCAGAGGCCCTGGTGAAATAGTGTGGGGAATTGTGTTGTGTTCAAGGCACTTGCTGACCATCCAGAGATAAAACCCCAAGCTTCAAAATACCCTGGCCTGAGGGAGCATAGACAGCCTCAGGCTCGATCTGCCCATCACCCCAGGGGTGTGGGTGGGCTGGGACTGGGACCTGCTCTCCTAGAGAGACACTCTCCCAGGAAGCTCCTGTCCTGATCAGCCTCTCTGTCCATGGGACTCCATTTAAAGCTGGGGATTCCCATTTGCTCCCCCATGAACCCCCTACTGCACTGCTGCGTGTAGCCCCGAGCCAACTTGGGCTCTAGTGAAATACACAGACTCCCTCAAAACAGGAGGATTTCTAGGGGGGGATTTTTCCCATTGGCAGCTCCCAGACCTCCACCGGGAGTTGTGCAGGCTGACCATGCTCCTCTCTGCACTGGCAAACCCCCGCTTAATCGACCTCTGGACTGGAACTGCCAGGTATTTTCTTGGCAGGGAGATTTGCTTTCCATTTAATTACTTTTCACTGAAATGGCATGTTTCTCGGCAGGGTGATGGGGGCAAGTTAGCTCTGCGGGTTTTATTGATGCTTGGGGTAGGGCTGTAAGGGAAAGCGGGGGCTCCCAGGTGCTTGCTGGATTCATTAAATCTCTAGTTCCTTGCTAAAAGCTCTGCTTGAGGAAACCTGTCCATGCTCCCCAGGCATGGAGGAGTAGGGCTTTCCTTTGTGTGTCAAGAGGAGCATACAGAGAGCCGGGGAGAGGGGAAACTTGCAGCACCGGGGTCCTTTTGCAGCCCTGCATTTCTCGTCCAGTGTCCAGTGAGGCTGTGGCTGCAAGGCCATGCCTGCCTGGCCCTCATGATTGGGAATAGCGGCCTCTGGGTTTTAAGGAATGAACCGAAACTCCTTGTTTTGTTGTGATGACTTAGTGCAAGAGATATTTGGGGAAACCAGTTTGTTGCATTTTCTTTTTGTGAGCCGTTTGCTGCTGCCACTGGAGCAGGGGAGTTTGGTGTTTAATTAAAACATCCCGAGCAATCTGAATCACAGACTTGCATGTTTTTAAAATTGTAGCTGTTCCTGTTGTGCTGAGTCAAACTGGTTTGTCAGGATTAAGCGTCTCCGCCTGGGAGCCTCACTGGGGGAAGGGTGCTGGGGCGGCCCCAGGGGTCAGGATCCCTGTTCAAGGCGGCAGGATGGGTACCATCCTCCACTGCCCCCCTTTCCCCCCCTCGGAGGAGAACCCCTGGAGAGGCAGACCATCCCCATGGGCTGCACTGGAGCCGGTGGCTACCGTTGCCCCAAGCTTCCCCTGGGCTGAAGCCACAACGAGTTAACTTTGCTTCTGGAACTGGAATGTTCCCGAGTGAAGTGTGTAGGGGGTGGGGGTACCTGCTGCCACCATGGCTAGGTAGCTCCTTGCAGGTACCTGGGCACAGCCTCATGCCCCTGGGGATGGGCTGCCATCTTGAAGGCCAGGCAGCCTTTTGCACTGACACTCCCATCTGGCTGGGACGGTCCCATTTGAATTTGTGTTTTGGATTGGTTTTTGTTGCTTCTTCTTGTTGTTGCTCAAAAACCAATCCTGCGCTCAGCCTGGGGCGGGGCTGGTGGTGGGGCGCGGACTGTCCCCTGGCAGAGCTCTGCTCAGCCCTTTGCAGATGCTGTGGGGAGCCCAGCGGGAGCCATTTTGTAGGGTGGGTG